>JACEFZ010017240.1:0-82500 GCA_014155875.1 Cepaea nemoralis
TTTTTTTATTTTAGTCTTGATGATAATATGATAATGATGATGATTATATTATGGTATACGTAACTTAAGAGGTCACATAGGTCATGCTTTCCCCCCCCCCCCCCCCCCCCCAGTGAGACGCAGTTCACTGTCAGATTGAAGGAGTCCAAATTGGTCCCTTCACAAGGCTAAGTCACTTCCTGATATGGGTTGACTGTCCATTGCTCCTAAGAGATCTGGAATGAAACGAACGGAGATGGGTAGTATCTACGTCTACACATCTCAAACACATATGTCTATACATTCATATAAACATACATTCAAGTCATAATATATGATGGTATGATGATATATGATGGCATGTTACATAAACATATATCAGTTCTAAATAAATAAATATATATGTATATATTCATAAAACCATTTAGAACATCTATAGCTCAAAACATACATCATCACATACATTTATGGAATGGAGTGTTTCCCATATAAGTTCACCTCACTTACTCTCTCCCTTTCTGATTCATTCATACTGTCTTGTCGGAAGGGCTGGTCGCACAGTCCTGTTGAACATTAAATGCCTTCCCTGAATCTGTCTGGGATATTGAATGTCCTAAGTCATATCTGTCCTCATGCAGACAAGGTGAACTGGTGCCATTCCTCAAACCAAGTGGTTTCACCACAATCTTGGTAGGCACTCAAAGTGTTGGTCCAAATAATCAATGTTAATTGGACACTATCAAGAGACTGGTAGCTCTCAGGAATTTCTCCTAAGTAGTCAGTCTCCCCAATGTTTAACATCATACAGGATGAATCTAAATGTATTTCCTGTACATGCATAAGCCACACGCTCATGTAGCTTGGATAATGGATTTATCCAAATTATCACATACAACAAATCAGACAACCAAGTAGTGAATGAAAGAAGAAGATAGTTCTCAGTGAAATCGTAAAGCTAGAACTGGAACATTAAGTACCAAGAAAATCCACGAGTGTAAAGTTTGGGAGAATATGTAAAAACAGGAAACTACACAAGCCTTCAGACTAGCAGACAAACTAATCAGAATAATGGTATACCTGGGTTATAGCTAGGAAATTCCATCATAATACTTCGTACAGAAGTCCAATAGAACGAAATGTTAATATTTCTCCAGTAGATATCCTAGGAATGCTATTGTGAATGCATCTGAAGTCTTGCTGGCCACTGCTCGTAGTTTTATTCTCTCCGTTCCTGGCTAGTTTCCACGCTAGCTAATTACTATGTCCAAGTTCCTGTTAGCTCCACCTATTTTTCATGTAGGACGATTTACCCAGATGGATTAAGTGCCAAATTCTTTTCACCCCTCCTCCTTTCCTGTGGACGGTAGTTTCATTTGTCAATCAAATTGACCGATACCCCGCCACATTCCTGAAACAATGAATTGGCCCCTGCAACAGACGTTGTGTCATACCTACATTCCAATCTGCGTTAACACCAGCCTTCCTGGGTTGCTGGCAAAAATGTGTCAGCCATGTGTTCCTACTTTGCCGCCGTATTGCGGGTAGGTGTTAAGCCTGCATTATATTGCCGTCTTTGGATCACATGGGTTTTCTCCTGAGTAGCACTGCCATGTATTATTTCAGACGGGTCTGGCTGACCCTCTTATCTCCCATTATGCCGTGGCTGGTTTACACGTTAGGTCATGTTAACCGTAAGGTGTTAGGTGTCAGTCCCTATTCCAACCGCAGGATTGTAAACTAACACGCCAATCTCCACTGACTGGCTCCGCGATGTCTGGTTGATCAGAACATCAAAGGGAAAATCTCTTAGATGTAGAGACCAGACGTTGCTTTGATCTACCATTGTAGTAAAAATGATAGTGCGGGCTCTAAGTGACTCTGTATTTTTCTCTTACGTTTTTATCCTCTTTCTGGTGGAAGTTTATTCTTTTAGAGAATGATAGAAACATTCTTGTGCTGTCATGGCGTTTCATCACACCAGTATAACACTGACCCCGTCACCCACCGAGTGCTGGATGGTTTATACAAACACTGACCCTGTCACTCACTGAGTGCTGGATGGTTTATACACCCACTGACCCTGTCACCCATTGAGTGCTGGATGGTTTATACACCCACTGACCCTGTCACCCACGTAGTGCTGGATGGTTTACACAACCACTGACGTCACCCACCGAGTGCTGGATGGTTTATACACTGACCCGGCACCCACTGAGTGCTGGATGGTTTATACAAACACTGACCCCATCACCCACCGAGTGCTGGATGGTTTATACAAACACTGACCCCATCACCCACCGAGTGCCGGATGGTTTATACAAATATGGGTTTAGCACCATATACCCAACGTGCCTGATCTTGTAAGAGGGACCTTTACTTGGGTCTCCTAATTTTTTCATACTTATCCGAGAAGACTAGACATTTGATCCACTGCCCCAGTATTGTATAATCCATGTCTTATTCAATCCATGCCACGAACAATGTGGATCATGCGAGGTTAGATAAAACATGGACACAATGCAGTCAGAGAGGAGAGTTTCCCGTTTCTTCTTTCTCCCTTCTCCCTGTTCTGTACCATCCCGGTCTTATTTTGTACAACCCAGTGGTTAGATAAAACAATGTAGACAGAATGAGACCATTCCTCCCTGTTCTGTACCATCCTGGTCTTATTTTGTACAACCCAGTGGTTAGATAAAACAATGTAGACAGAATGAGACCATTCCTCCCAGTTCTGTACCATCCTGGTCTTATTTTGTACAACCCAGTGGTTAGATAAAACAATGTAGACAGAATGAGACCATTCCTCCCTTCTCTTCCAGTCAGTGTCTTCGGGCCTGGAGACTGTTTGCTGATGAGGAAATGAACCGGAAGCAGAGTATGGCAGACCAAATGTACCAAGTTCTGGTGATTAAACACACATTTCAGAAGTGGAAAAATGTAAGCATATTGTCATTTCATTTGTTCAACATAAACATCGCTTTCACTCTTCTACTTTGGCTATATGTTGGTGCTGGACAAGACCCACACTGAGATAACCTGAGGATAGTATAACTAGACACTCTCTTGTCTCGAACCCACATGCTGAATAACATATTGGGATAGCTAAAAATATCAAAATTTGAGACAGAAAAGAATAATGTAGGGAGAACATGCAAGGCAAACAATAGGACGGCTGGGTGTCAGCTGGTTGATGGCCTAGGCCCCAGTGGGGAATACAAGGCACACAATAGGAGGAAGAATTTGGTTATAGTCTTTAGTCTTTCTCCCTCATTGCTTGGGTGTAGACATACACCATGGCCTTACTGAACCTTTCCTCTTCTATGTTTGGGTGTAGACATACACCGTGGTTTAACCTGATCTTTTCTGTCTGTGTAAAGGCAAACTTTGACCTTTAACCTTTCCACTTCTACCTCGATATGTAGAGGTCATTTGTGCTCTTGTTTGGTGAAGAGATTCTTCTGTTGTCTTCAGATGAAGAGGTTCTTCCCTTGTGTTTTCAGATGAAGAGATGTTTGCCTTCAGATAAAGAGATTCTTTCCTTGTTTGCCTTCAGATGAAGAGATTCTTCCCTTGTTTGCTTTCAGATGAAGAAATTATTTCCTGTAATTGTTTATTATTTGCTCTTCCACTCTTGGGTGTAAGGTACCTCTACGCCCAAGTATGGAAGTGGAATGGCTTGTTGAATGTAAGCAAGAACACAGTTGCTGATGTACAAATGATGACAACAATTTTGTTGTATGCTATTTGCAGATTGGCTTTAATGATTTACTAGATAATGTTAGTTCAGTAGTTTGCCATTGCCTTCTGAACAGCTGACGCTTCATTCAGACAAACAGTTGTATAAAGGCAGGAGATAATGCCACAAAGACATGAAAGGCAAGGCATGGTACAGGAACAATAACATTCTTAGACAGAAAATGAAGATCATATCTTGTGTGTGATAGACCAGCATTGTTTACGTCAGGAGGCAGGACATTGCCAACGGAAATAATCACATGCATAAACTTCATCGGAGCATTAGCTTGGTTGATAGGGAGCTTGGCTGATATTGTTATTAGCACTTTTGGACAAGGGTCTGACACCTGAGATCAACATCTCACTAAGTCAGTAATGAGTGGCCACTAGTCTTCCCTGCATTTAAGACATACAAAATATGATGGCGTATCACATCACTGACCCGTGTTACCGCTTGGGGACATGTGTTTGTTGTTTATAACCTTCGTCGCTGTGCTCATGTCAACGAAACAAACAAACATTTCAGCTGAACATGTTCTGCAGTATTGTGCTCTGTACATCTTGTATGGCTTGAAAGAGTGTAGTGAGGTGTACAGTTGCTTTCCTTAGATACCTAATTTAAGCTTCATTGTGTCAAAACAACGCCATGTCCTGATTTAACCTGCACACATAACCACAAAAGCAAACCTCCTTGGGGTTGATGGGCTTAAAGGCACAGCCCCTAGCTATGAATAGAGAAGGTTAAGTTTGAATCATAGCGTGGATTTTTGCAGAAAAAGGAACCTGAGGATGTTACACAGCTCCCCTGATCTTGAGGTAGAACATCAGCCATCTAGATTTATTGGATAAGACCAAAAAACTAGAATAATGTGTTTACTTATTACACACAATAACAAATCCCTTGACAGCTGCAAATCAACCAGATTGTACTGAACAGGCTGCTACCCACATACATTTCAAAACTAGAAAACCTACACACAACCTAATATTTATGTGGTTCTGATATACCCATATCAGATCCTTGCTGGGGCTGCAGAGTTGGTTTGGTTCACTGTGTTGAGAACATCCTTGTGTCTATGAGAGGAGACTGACACACAATAAAAGTGGTCCTTTTTTTGACAAAACTCACTGTATGTAGACAATCCCTACAACACACACCAGCAAGACACCCAAACCCCCTGGATGTAGACTATCCCTATACCACACACCCCAATCCCCTGTATGTAGACTTTCCCTATACCACACATCAACCACACACCCCAAGCCTGGGAAGCAAGCAAGCACAGATCAAACTCCTGTCTATTCCCATCAGTACAAGCACCACATGAGGATCCTGGCCCAGAGAGCAGCCAGACACTACGCCAGTCAGCTCAGGTGCCAGTGTTTCCTGGCCTGGGTGGAATGGAGCACCCAGGAGAGGGCAGCAACACAACAGAAGGTGCTACAGGCAAACTCACATTTCCTCAAGTAAGTATGTGGTTTACAAATGTACAGCAGATTTTAGTGAAGTATTTGGTTTGGGTATATGCAGCAGATTTCAGTAAGATATTTGGTTTAGATATATGCATACAATTTTAGTGAAGTATTCAGTTTGGATATGTGCAATAGATTTTAGTGAAGTATTTGGTTTAGAGATGTTCATTGGTTTTATTGAAGTATTTGGTTTGGAATCTGATATGGACAGAAACTAGAAATTTCTGACATGGACTGATATGAGCATTAAAACTATATGTTATCACTAGAGAGTGAGGTTTGTGCTCCTGCATGATAACCCACAAAGATAGTAGTAGTAGCAGCAGCAGCAGTAGTAGTAACGACAGTAACAGTAGTGGTAGTGTAGTAGTAGTGACAGTAGTATTGGTGGTGGTGGTGGTCTGGTATTGCTGAGTGTATTAACAGATTCTGAATATCTCTGACAGGACTCTGACTCGGAAGACCTTCATGTCCTGGAGGGACCTCCCAGAGAAGCTCAGGCGGGAGCAGGAGCGAGAGATCAGAAGGATGGAACTGAGACAGAAAGTTGCAGAACTCATTCCTGATTTCTCCCCGCAAGTGTCCCATGTTGTAGCAGAGTCGCAGGAACTGAAGTGAAACAGAATTAAATGTTGCTTCTGAAGCTCCGTTGGTGGTTGGGTTGGTCATCCATTGAGTGCACTTGAATCTTACTGATCATTCTTTAGACCAGAAAGATAAGATAGCCAGTCTCCGTGGCAAAGGGCTTACGGACACGATTCGTAAGCCCGCTTACACGCGTTCAAAGCACAACTGTGACCGATCTGGCAGCAGACCGTGTTGCACTGGGTTTTAACGAGTTGGTAAGGGAGCCAGTCGTTCAGAAAGCAATGGCAAATTACTGAACGTAAACTTGCCAAGACATCAACGACAGCAGTAAAATACTGGTGTTGACAGTAATGTCCTGTAAAAGAAGGATACACAAAAAAAAAAAAAAAAGATAAGATAGGCCTACTGTAAAGGACATGTGGGTTTAGAGAATGGTTTCAAACCATTTAACAGACCATACCAGGTTTTAATGGAACTTTGAGCTGAGCTGGAGGAAGGAATGGTGGTGGAGAATGCGACTGGTTTCCCCAGTTCATAAAGCTGTGACTTGAAGAATGTATGACACCCTCAGTACATTATCATCTAGTGTTCCTCTTCAGGGGTTGGTCACGGAATGCTGACTTTTTTCAGGGGTCCAGAATGGGAAGCAGAGAATAGGAAGACTGTAACCCAACATGGACCTTGTCAGAGGTGACTCAGGAGGGTTGGTGTGCCACAGATCACCTCATCCCATAGACAACTTTACCACAAAATTAAGCACATCATGAGCAAGTCTACAAAGGACTTGGTGTGCAATAATTAATCCAGAACAATTTGCGACCAGGTGATGTAATCATCTCTACACGGATGGTTCTGTGCTAGGAGGTGAAAGAAGTGCCTGGAGGTTTGTGGCCAAGGTTGGTGGATGGTGTTTGGTGCAGGAGAACCTGACATCAAAACATCTAGTCTGAGAATGGAGGTGGAGGCAGTCACAGCAGTGTTTCACTGGCTGGAGAACAAACAGCACAAGCATGTCGTGATTGTAACAGACTCTCAAAGTCTGATAAGAAAGATGAAGGCAGACATTGCTTCAGGCTGAGTGACAGGCTTCCATTCAACAATCAAAAGTAGATAGCATTTGTTGGATTTCCCCCCAAGACATGTTGGTGGTAGTGGGAAACAAGCAGTCAGACAGATTGGCTGGGTCTGCACTGCTGGGTGGGGTATTGGTGCATGATAAGGCAGACGTGGTCGGATCCCTCTGGCATCGTGTCTATAGTACAGAACAGATAGATCAAAACAGTCTGGAGAGAATGGTTCTGCAGGGAGTGACCAGAGGATCTGGCAGCCACTCAGGACTCAGAGGAAAGTTCAGACAGACACATAATCAGACTGCTACTAGTACCATTAGTAGTGGGACTCTTTGCTGGCTGTTGAAGATGAGGACAGAGTGCATGTAGTAATATCGTGAGTGCTATGATGTTGGTTCTGGATTCAAGTCAACTCCCAGGACTTAGCATGAGTTGACCAAGGGTAGAAGTAGAAGAAGAGGCTCCAGTAGAAAAAGACAGGCAGCAGAAGAAGTAGATATGAAATGTTGGCTCACATTCTAGTTGGTTTTCCCACGCTGGTGTCATGAATGCAAACATTAGTGACAAGTACATTTTCCACAAATATCTTACATTTATCCACACACACCATTACATGGTACTTCATTTCTGACCATTCCTCACATTTTGTGTTAATTTCTGAACATGACTCCCATCTTGTGTTCATTTCTGAACATGACTCCCATCTTGTGTTAATTTCTGAACATGACTCCCATCTTGTGTTAATTTCTGAACATGACTCCCATCTTGTGTTAATTTCTGAACATGACTCCCATCTTGTGTTAATTTCTGAACATGACTCCCATCTTGTGTTAATTTCTGAACATGACTCCCATCTTATGTTCATTTCTGAACATGACTCCCATCTTGTGTTAATTTCTGAACATGACTCCCATCTTGTGTTAATTTCTGACCATGACTCCCATCTTGTGTTCATTTCTGAACATGCTTCATATCTTGTGTTCATTTCTGAACATACTTCATATCTTGTGTTCATTTCTGAACATGCTTCACATCTTGTGTTCATTTCTGAACATACTTCATATCTTGTGTTCATTTCTGAACATGCTTCATATCTTGTGTTCATTTCTGAACATGCTTCATATCTTGTGTTCATTTCTGAACATACTTCATATCTTGTGTTCATTTCTGAACATGCTTCACATCTTGTGTTCATTTCTGAACATACTTCATATCTTGTGTTCATTTCTGAACATGCCTCACATCTTGTGTTCATTTCTGAACATACTTCATATCTTGTGTTAATTTCTGAACATGCCTCACATCTTGTGTTCATTTCTGAACATACTTCATATCTTGTGTTCATTTCTGAACATGCTTCACATCTTGTGTTCATTTCTAAACATGCTTCACATCTTGTGTTCATTTCTGAACATGCCTCCTATCTTGTGGTAGGCAGCTCAAAGATGTGTCTTCAACAGCCAAGTTTTTTTCATTCACAATAACTGCTCCCTATGTAAATGCTAATTAGTACTCACTAAATCATAAACATTTTCTGATTGCCTCCCCCAGACACAGAAACGATTAGAATACAGCACAATAATAGATATGTTTTAATAGATATATACATCACAGGAAAGGGCCGCAGGTCACAACACAGGCATCAAAACAAAACACAACAACATGAACAATGTCATGATTAATACTGTACAGGAATGTGTGCTGATACACAAGCATGTCAACATGAATATCAATAGTTCACAGATGTGTCATCATCATGTGCCATGCCAATAAGCACGGGAGGTCATAGTTCACCATCTCACACAATCACCAGACTCTCAGACCAGACCTGTGTGATCATGCCATGTGGCCAAACAATCCAGGTATTTGTCTCCATCTTTCCCTTGTTCTTTTCCCATCAATTTTGCCAGTTGTCACTAAGTTAGCACATGACTTTCCCTACAGCAGAGGCTGCTCCTATGAGGAGCATCCATTTACATCTTTTATCTGATATTCTGTGAATTGATGAATCAGATTTCCTAGGCATCTGTAAAGAAGGTAGTTTGCCATCGCTTTCCTTCATGGCAGCGATCATACTGGCCAGTGACCATAGCCATTGTCTCTATAAAGATATCCTCTGCCTACTGTTGTGAAACTTCTGCCCACCGTTGCGAAACTTCTGCCTACCGATGTGAAACTTGAGACCACAACCAATAACTACTATGGGTTGCTCTGAAGCTCAATCTACCACCCCCATGGCTCCACATTACCCTAGTTGGGCAGTGGGTTAAACGGGTACTTCACCTTGCCCACAGTTGTCCCATAGACTAGTGGGGGGAAGGAGGCACCTTATGTCTCCTATGACAGGGAATACTCCTACCCCGCTACCCATCAAAGATGTTTAGTTTTGGTAATTATGAAATGTTTGGTTTCCAGAAACAAAATGTAAACTTTGAGCTTGAATAACTGTGTGACGAACTGGCCTTTGGAATCATAGCTTGTATAAAAATATGGCTTAAAATTTTGTTTCTCTAGACTTCAGCAATATTTTCTTAGTTTTCAGCATAAATCTTCTTTAACTGGAAACTTTGTGGGAATTTCTATTTTCGTCTTCCCTTGATTGTAAGACATAATGATCATTCTGTGTCTGTGTCATTTATTGGGGTCTTGTCCAGTACAAGTGAACCCATCAAATTGTGGTTTCACCTGTTTGAATTGAACCCAAAACAAACTGTCTGATAAGCTAACATTTTTGTTATTTCAGCTGCTAGACAGAGCAAAGAATGAACATGATGTACAGTAGCAGTTCTGAGTATTGTTGTGGCATTTCCATTGTCTTTCTTTGCACTCTCTTGCTGGTGAAATTAACAATATTTGTCTTACCAGGCAACTGTTCAAAATTGGGACAGCTTGCCAGTCATTTGCAGTAGGACAAATAGCTTTAAGTTTGCAATTGACAAAAATATACACAAGTCACAATTCTTGATATATCATAGATCATGACCTTGCATGACTGTCTTGGGAAAGGGTTGAGATGGGGGTAGGGCCCAGAGCCAGTATTAGTGTTGAAACCACAGGATGGGTGACCCATAAATCCAGTGTTTAAGCGATCTGAGAAACCAGTGGATAAAACAGTCCAGTGAATGAGTATGAGACTGGGATTCTATTGGGCACTTCATGTTGGCCATGATGAGGGAAAGTGACAAAGCTGAGCTTGAGATTGGTGTTGATCCTAGCTATTTGCCTGTTAGCCCAGTGGTAAATGGTTCAAAATATCAAGGCAGATGTTTAAGTAGACCTGGGTGCCCAGGTATCTCCCCCAGGCTAACATGGGTGCCAGAGATATCTGGGGAGTAAAGACGGGCGGCATGGCACTGACCACATCAACCCCCCCCCCCCCCCCACCACATGCTGATTGGTCTCAATAAAACATGGGGCTAGCATCATATACCCGACACAGCTCCAGGCACATACGAAGGGATCCTTGGCTTACTCATGAATGAATATTTGTGTTAGAACATGTTCCAGGATCAATGTCTAGATGTTTAGTTTAGTTTAGTCGACGGATCAACATCACGGCACATGGGTGTAACCCATAAGTGCTCTACTCCTAACTCATGCCGAGTCCAGAGAATTTCAGCTCAATGCATGAACTCTGTAGCACCGGCGAGGATCCTGAAAATACTTTGGGTAGATTTTTAACTCAAAATTTTGCCCAGGCAGCGCCGTTTGGCTACTCTTTTTCGATTTCCAACTGTCAAGGGATTTTTTTACGTGCGCAACAATACACACAGGCATGCGATCTCATTACCCAGAGACCAGGGGTTACTAGAAGTCCACGTGAAAAAATCCCGGCCCTCACCGAGGCTTGATCCTGGGACCTCCATCACTCAAGGTGACACCATACCTCAAAACCACCCAGCCCCACCCATGCCTCCACACACAACTACATAGATGTATGCAACAGAATAAATGCATGTCAGATGGGCGTTGTTGTTCACTGATTATGGAATGCAAGAAGTACTGCCAGGACGCTACAACAACAAACAAGCAATGATACAACAAACAGGAGTGACCTGACAATACCTTCAGACCCAACGGGCCTGTGTGCCCAATTCTTAACCCTTTGAAAATAAAGTTGTTTGTTCGTTTGTTCAGACACCAACACCCTTCTTGAAAGCCTTGTTCAATATACAATATGCTACTCGACCAAATCTGAATTTTATGAAATCAATATCAAATTTATCAAACAGAATATTTATAGCATGTAAATCTTGTATGTGGGTGTGGGACAAGGGAAAATAAGAAGGGAAATAAAAGAGGGTTGGTAGTGGAGAAGAGTGTAATATACAACTCTGAATATGTAGTGGAGAAGAGTGTAATATACAATTCTCAATATGTAGTGGAGAAGTGTGTAATATACAACTATGAATATAACTCAGCAATTCACAGGCATTCTGATTATAAATATTGTTATAACACTTCATACTTGTCTTTATACATTTGACATATGTCACTGTATGACTGCCTGACATTCTCTTTGTGACACTTAATGAGTGCCAAAAATTACAGTAACACGTTATGAAGGGTTTCCCTCCAAACCATTATGTTAAACAACACTTTATCATTGACAACCACACTAAAAACACTTCCTGATTCACAAAGAATTTTGTTAAAGACACTTTATGATTATCAATAATGACGACAGTGTGACAAATGAGGTGATACATGAACACAAACAATAAGATCTAATATTGATATGTACAGAAACTTGATGACAGTGTGACAAATGAGTTGACACATGAACAAAAACAACAAGAAGATCTAATATTGATATGTACACAAACTTGGATCTCTGGAGTCCTGGACTTACTACAGCAATGGTTTGTAGTGACAACATGGCCCCAGTGTACAGATAGGAATGTCTCTTGGCAGGGAGATTCATGTTTTACACAGCTACACAACAAGGTATCTGTGTGGCCATGGACTGATGTTTTACACAGCTACACAACAAGGTATCTGTGTGGCCATGGACTGATGTTTTACACAGCTACACAACAAGGTATCTGTGTGGCCATGGACTGATGTTTTACAACTACACAACAAGGTATCTGTGTGGCCATGGACTGATGTTTTACACAGCTACACAACAAGGTATCTGTGTGGCCATGGACTGATGTTTTACATAACAAGGTATCTGTGTGGCCATGGACTGATGTTTTACACAACAAGGTATCTGTGTGGCCATGGACTGATGTTTTACACAGCTACACAACAAGGTATTTGTGTGGGCATGGACTGATGTTTTACACAGCTACACAACAAGGTATTTGTGTGGGCATGGACTGATGTTTTACACAGCTACACAACAAGGTATCTGTGTGGCCATTGACTGATGTTTTACACAGCTACACAACAAGGTATCTGTGTGGCCATGGACTGATGTTTTACACAGCTACACAACAAAGTATTTGTGTGGCCATGGACTGATGTTTTACACAGCTACACAAAGTATTTGTGTGGCCATGGACTGATGTTTTACACAGCTACACAACAAGGTATCTGTGTGGCCATGGACTGATGTTTTACACAGCTACACAACAAGATATCTGTGTGGCCATGGACTGATGTTTTACACAGCTACACAACAAGATATCTGTGTGGCCATGGACTGATGTTTTACACAGCTACACAACAAGATATCTGTGTGGCCATGGACTGATGTTTTACACAGCTACACAACAAGATATCTGTGTGGCCATGGACTGATGTTTTACACAGCTACACAACAAAGTATTTGTGTGGCCATGGACTGATGTTTTACACAGCTACACAACAAAGTATCTGTGTGGCCATGGACTGATGTTTTACACAGCTACACAACAAGGTATCTGTGTGGCCATGGACTGATGTTTTACACAGCTACACAACAAGGTATCTGTGTGGCCATGGACTGATGTTTTACACAGCTACACAACAAGATATCTGTGTGGCCATGGACTGATGTTTTACACAGCTACACAACAAGATATCTGTGTGGCCATGGACTGATGTTTTACACAGCTACACAACAAAGTATTTGTGTGGCCATGGACTGATGTTTTACACAGCTACACAACAAGGTATCTGTGTGGCCTAGGACTGATGTTTTACACAGCTACACAACAAAGTATCTGTGTGGCCATGGACTGATGTTTTACACAGCTACACAACAATGTATCTGTGTGGCCATGGAACTAAGTTTTACACAGCTACACAACAGATATCTGTGTGGCCATGGACTGATGTTTTACACAGTACACAACCAAGTATCTGTGTGGCCATGGACTGATGTTCTACACAGCTACACAACAAGTATCTGTGTGGCCATGGACTGATGTTCTTACACAGCTACACAACAAGTATCTGTGTGGCCATGACTGATGTTTTACACAGCTACACAACAAGGTATCGTGTGGCCATGGACTCATGTTTTACACAGCTACACAACAAGATATCTGTGTGGCCATGGATGTACATACAAGGATCTGTTTGGCTCATGGACGATGTTTTAAACAACCAAGGTATCTGTGTTGCCATGGACTGACTATTTCTACACAGCTACACAACAACGGTATCTGTGTGGCCATGGACTGATGTTTCTACACAACTACCACAACAAGGTATCTATGTGGCCATGAACTGATGTTTTACACAGCTACACACCAAGATATCTGGTTTGGCCATGGACTGATGTTTTTTTACACAGCTACACAACAAGGTATCTGTGTGGCCATGGACTGATATTCTACACAGCTACACAACAAGGTATCTGTGTGGCCATGGACTGATGTTTTACACAGCTACACAACAAGGTATATGTGTGGCCATGGACTGATATTCTACACAGCTACACAACAAGGTATCTGTGTGGCCATGGACTGACGTTTTACACAGCTACACAACAAGGTATCTGTGTGGCCATGGACTGATGTTCTACACAACTACACAACAAGGTATCTATGTGGCCATGGACTGATGTTTTACACAGCTACACAACAAGGTGTGGCCATGGACTGATGTTTTACATAACAAGGTATCTGTGTGGCCATGGACTGATGTTTTACACAACAAGGTATCTGTGTGGCCATGGACTGATGTTTTACACAGCTACACAAAGTATCTGTGTGGCCATGGACTGATGTTTTACACAGCTACACAACAAGATATCTGTGTGGCCATGGACTGATGTTTTACACAGCTACACAACAAGGTATCTGTGTGGCCATGGACTGATGTTTTACACAGCTACACAACAAGGTATCGGTGTGGCCATGGACTAATGTTTTACACAGCTACACAACAAGATATCTGTGTGGCCATGGACTGATGTTTTACACAGCTACACAAGGTATCTGTGTGGCCATGGACTGATATTCTACACAGCTACACAACAAGATATCTGTGTGGCCATGGACTGATGTTTTACACAGCTACACAACAAGGTATCTGTGTGGCCATGGACTGATGTTTTACACAGCTACACAACAAGGTATCTGTGTGGCCATGGACTAATGTTTTACACAGCTACACAACAAGATATCTGTGTGGCCATGGACTGATGTTTTACACAGCTACACAACAAGGTATCTGTGTGGCCATGGACTGATGTTTTACACAGCTACACAACAAGGTATCTGTGTGGCCATGGACTAATGTTTTACACAGCTACACAACAAGATATCTGTGTGGCCATGGACTGATGTTTTACACAGCTACACAAGGTATCTGTGTGGCCATGGACTGATATTCTACACAGCTACACAACAAGGTATCTGTGTGGCCATGGACTGATGTTCTACACAACAAGGTATCTATGTGGCCATGGACTGATGTTTTACACAGCTACACAACAAGGTGTGGCCATGGACTGATGTTTTACACAGCTACACAACAAGGTATCTGTGTGGCCATGGACTGATGTTTTACACAGCTACACAACAAGGTATCTGTGTGGCCATGGACTGATATTCTACACAGCTACACAACAAGATATCTGTGTGGCCATGGACTGATGTTTTACACAGCTACACAACAAGGTATCTGTGTGGCCATGGACTGATATTCTACACAGCTACACAACAAGGTATCTGTGTGGCCATGGACTGATGTTTTACACAGCTACACAACAAGGTATCTGTGTGGCCATGGACTGATGTTCTACACAACTACACAACAAGGTATCTATGTGGCCATGGACTGATGTTTTACACAGCTACACAACAAGGTGTGGCCATGGACTGATGTTTTACACAGCTACACAACAAGGTATCTGTGTGGCCATGGACATGTTTTACACAGCTACACAACAAGGTATCTGTGTGGCCATGGACTGATGTTTTACACAGCTACACAACAAGGTATCTGTGTGGCCATGGACTGATGTTTTACACAGCTACACAAGGTATCTGTGTGGCCATGGACTGATGTTCTACACAACTAGGTATCTGTGTGGCCATGGACTGATGTTTTACACAGCTACACAACAAGGTATCTGTGTGGCCATGGACTGATGTTTTACACAGCTACACAACAAGGTATCTGTGTGGCCATGGACTGATGGTTTACACAGCTACACAACAAGATATCTGTGTGGCCATGGACTGATGTTTTACACAGCTACACAACAAGGTATCTGTGTGGCCATGGACTGATTTTCTACACAACTAGGTATCTGTGTGGCCATGGACTGATTTTCTACACAACAAGGTATCTGTGTGGCCATGGACTGATGTTTTACACAGCTACACAACAAGATATCTGTGTGGCCATGGACTGATGTTTTACACAGCTACACAACAAGGTATCTGTGTGGCCATGGACTGATGTTTTACACAGCTACACAACAAGATATCTGTGTGGCCATGGACTGATGTTTTACACAGCTACACAACAAGGTATCTGTGTGGCCATGGACTGATTTTCTACACAACTAGGTATCTGTGTGGCCATGGACTGATTTTCTACACAACAAGGTATCTGTGTGGCCATGGACTGATGTTTTACACAGCTACACAACAAGGTATTTGTGTGCCCATGGACTGATGTTCTACACAGCTACACAGGGAGGGTGTAGGGATACCCTACAATCTTGTTGAGTTTTTCCACTTCTACCATAGGATCTCAGAGAGGGGTTTGTCATCGGATCTACAGAGTTTATGGCAGGTTGGCGGGCTGCCCTTTGGACAGGGACATAAACTATATGGGATAAAACCCAGATGATGCCTGTAACCCCTATTAACTCACTCCATCCCGACTGTTATTTTAACTCTGTGTGTGTACCTCACAATGTTGCTATGTTCACTCCATCAGTCCCAAACACTGATCAGTTCACAGTAACACAACTCAGGATGAAACAAGTCAAAGTAACACTTGTCTGGGACTGAATGAGTTAATTAGACAAACCAGCTGTCTGATGTGTGCGAAGGGTTAAAGTCACACAGTCATGCTAATATAAGTAATCATCCATTTATGTTCACCAATCCGTCAAGATATTATCACCGTGGACTTTAAAATAAAGAAACCAAAAAAAAAAAAAAAACCTGATTCCAAATTGTAACAGTTCTGTACAGTTATTATTATAGATAAAGATGACAACACTACAATCCATGCTGGTCTCAGTTGCCAGCCAGATCGCCAGCGATGGAGGAAGTTTCGTACGAAGTGCTACTGACTTTAATGAATGTACCCAAGAGATTCTGTATCTCCTCCAGAAGCGGTTCACACAATTTCTGGTAGCCGACTTCGGACGTGAGGTGGAGAAAGTCATACATCACGTCTCGGGAGATGGTATCCTCGCTGGAAAGAAACTCCTTCTCATCCACCTTCAGGAATGTCACCTGGGACAGCAGCGGCAGCTCTTCAGCCAGACGTTTGTTGATGGCGGAGTGTTTCTCTCGCAGCTTGTTGGGGTGTTCACCCCTGGGTAACAATCCCTGGTAGAAAGAAGCAAACAAAATTGTCAACAAATATTCATTATAAATACATTATTTTAAAAACTGACAATTAGCTGATAAGTGAGTGATTATGGAAAATGATGTGGAGATCTGGTTTTATAGAGGAAACCACTGCGGATGGATGGAAAGCCTAATGAAAATATCTTGAAAGAAGTTAAATCATAAAGAGAACTGGTGACTCACATCAGAATAAGACAGTCCACATTCTTTGAGCATGTCACGAGAGGGGGAAGCTGGAGTGTGTCGTCACAATGGGAAGGCTGGAGGAGAAGAGAGGCTGGGGAAGGCCAAGAGAGAAGTCAGTCTGACATCGTGGTGTAGACAGACCTGATCACCAACACCACATACTATATGTAACCACACACTATATGTAACCACACACTATATGTAACCACACACTATATGAATCAGATACTCAGTAAAACAGCTAAACACGTTCACAAATAAATGTAGTTGCAAAAACAGATGTTAGCATCTTCCTAATGTAATGGATGCCGGTCTCCCTGGCAAAGGAGTTAATGACTTGCGAAAGGGGTTTCTCCATAATCCTGTATATCCATGTAAGGAACAAAGCTGCATGAGATTTGGCAGTGGATCGCGCAGCATTGGTTGCTTACGGGGTATGTGAGCCGGTCACTCAGAAAACAATGGCAAACTACTGAGCGTAATCTTGTCAAGAACATCAACAGCAGCTGAAAAATGCTGGTGTAGACTGCAACGTCCTGTAAGGGATATGGAACTTTTAAAAAAATGTAATGGATAGGGATCTGATCATCAGAAGTCAATCCGTCCCACAATAAGTATATATTACCAAAACAATGAGGTTTGTTGAGGGCTGTCTGTCTCGGATAGCCTTGACTATCGCAAGAATTCCTTCTGTGACCTGGTCGGCAGTGTCGTCGTGGTTGTTGGTGCCAACCATCAACACAATCACCTGGTCAGAAAGATAATGTAAGTAATCTAGAATAATACATGAATGGGAATTACAACAACAACAAAACAGAATAAATACATCATCACTATGATATTGAAAGATGGCAGTGGAGATAGAAAAGAGGAGATAAAACAAGTAGGGGGAAAGGGAGAAGATATAGAGTAAAAGATCAGAGAAAGCAGATGTTGAGGATAAGGCCACAGTGATATGAAAAATTGTGTTTTCAACAAGGGTAGTACTAACAATGATGTTATCAACAAGGTTAATATTAATTATGGTATATAAGCAAGAGTGATAATAACAATGGTATTATCAACAACAACAGTAATGACAATGGTGTTATCAACAAGGATGATAATAACAATGGTGTTATCAACATGATGATAATAACAGTGGTGTTATCAACAAGGGTACAAAAACAATCAAGTTATTAATAATAAAAATAAACAAGGGAAAAACAATGTTATGAGCAAGGGAGATAGTAGTAGTAGTATTAGTAGTAGGCCTCTTTCAGTCCTGAAGGACTATAGAGTTGTGCCTCTGGGGAGGTACCTGGCAGCACTGCTGGTGACTGTATAATCCAATGTGAAAGTGACAATCTCTGTCACAGTTTCTGCATCTGTAAGACGAGGCAGGTCCCACAGTAAGTGACTGCATTTTAAGCCTGTGCCGCCTATCCTCAGTTTGTTGGATCAGATTGCGCTCAAAGAGCACCAGCCCATTTTGTACATCTCTTCTCCAGGAACATCTGTCTGTTGCAACTATTTCCCGCGTGTCTGGATCTATGCCAAGTTTTCATATCTTGTTTACACACATCCCTATATCACATTTGGGGGTCTTCCGGTTGGCCTCTTTCCTGTGGCTAGTTCTCCGTTTAGGACATCTTTGGGAACACGTTCATCCTCCATTCGAGATATGTGGCCCAGCCACCAGAGGCGTCTCTGCTTGAGGTGGGAGTGCACTGTGGTAGGGAGATAATACGTGCAAGGGAAATAATGAAGCTATCATTAAGAAGGGAGATAATAACAAAAGTATTATCAACAAGGGACATAATGGCAGTGGCATTATCAACAAAGCTGATATGACCAAAGTTTTATTAGTATAAACACACAGGATCTGAGTACTCACTTTTGGCTGAACCTGGTCAAGTTCGCCATTGAGAACCCTCCAGAGCACATGCTGAGTTCTGTCCCCTCCAATACCAAAGTTGAGGCAGTGAAGAGGCTCAAACATCTGCTTCCAGAGCTGCACAAATTGAAATGAAGCCATTACCTCCTTTGGGGACAACAATCCCTTTCAAATTAATACCCAAAATGTTGCTGGTTCTGTAACAATGGTCTTTTGGCTAAGGCCAAAGCTTCTCTGCCCTTTGGCTAAGATCAAAGTGTAGTATCTGCGCTTGATCTTGCCAGGGCCACCAGCAGAGATGGTCAACCGAATGACACACAGGGACTGTGGGGACTTCATGGGGAGCCTCTGGCCCCCTGGGGGAACTGTGAGTCCTTGTTTTAACAAAAAAGGTCACAGGATGATTAATCCGAGGCTGGGATGGGCCCTAATTATAATTTCTCTTCTGAGGTTGAACGGGGTAGAGGTCATAGAAAAATGACACACAAATTGAACAGATCAACTTTGTATGGTTCATCTTAGTGAGGTCATACAAACTTCTCCATCCCATCCATGCTAAAGATAACTTTGTACGGTTCATCTTAGTGAGTGTCATTCAAACTTTCTCATCCCATCCATGCTAGAGATCAACTTTGTATGGTTCATCTTAGTGAGGTCATTCAAACTTTCTCATCCCATCCATGCTAGAGATCAACTTGTAGGTATAGTGGCATCAAACTTTCTCATCCCATCCATGCTAGAGATCAACTTTGTACGGTTCATCTTAGTGGTGTCATTCAAACTTTCTCATCCCATCCATGCTAGAGATCAACTTTGTATGGTTCATCTTAGTGGTGTCATTCAAACTTTCTCATCCCATCCATGCTAGAGATCAACTTTGTACGGTTCATCTTAGTGAGGTCATTCAAACTTTCTCATCCCATCCATGCTAAAGATCAACTTTGTATGGTTGATCTTAGTGAGGTCATTCAAACTTTCTCATCCCATCCATGCTAAAGATCAACTTTGTATGGTTCATCTTAGTGAGGTCATACAAACTTCCCCATCCTATCACTTCTTCCAAGTTAAAGGTCATCTTTGTACGGTTCATCTTAGTGAGGTCATTCAAACTTCCTCATCTCATCCATGCTAAAGATCAACTTTGTATGGTTCATCTTAGTGAGGTCATTCAAACTTTCTCATCCCATCCATGCTAAAGATCAACTTTGTATGGTTCATCTTAGTGAGGTCATACAAACTTCCTCATCTCATCCATGCTAAAGATCAACTTTGTATGGTTCATCTTAGTGAGGTCATTCAAACTTTCTCATGCCATCCATGCTAAAGATCAACTTTGTATGGTTCATCTTAGTGAGGTCATACAAACTTTCTCATCCCAGTTCTTCTTCCATGCTAAAGGAAAAGAAATGGAGATCAGTATGACTGAAGGGATAAGAACTGCTCACTCCTAAACTTCCAATGTGCCGATGTCGAGGTAGCAGGTTCAACTCCTACATCGGTCAGTTAGACTAAAACGTTGACTACTCGTCCTTGACTTGGGGACGCAAACTACAAGTACCTCTAAAGTCGTAGTGGGTTTACCTGATGGTGAGGGACTCTGGTAATAGGGAAAGCTCATCCACACACACGAAATCAGTTCAGTGCACTAGAAGTAGCAGCACATGTATGGACTATGCTGGAGTTTAAAGCAAGCGAACAAACAAACAAAATATGAAGCAAACAACAGACGTCATTTACGACATGCACATACATAATCACACACAATACAACACAATTGTCTAAAGTAATGTAACATTACCAGGAACTGACAGATAATAAACATACAAGCAACAAACATACAAGCAACAAACATACAGCAATAATTTACACAGGCATGGCTAATGGAATAACATAAAAATAATACAATCTTACAACATATTGTTAGTGGTACAACACAAATATAACAAATAATGTTAACTTCTTGACAGTACAACACACATACAAGAAATAACACAAATTTAACTTGCTGAGAGTACATTTATACAACAAATAATAAAAACTATTGAGAATGTGCTGACAGTGCATCAAGCATACAACAAATACAAAATTGATAACAAACATGCTGACAGTACAAAAAACATAAAACAAATAATACAAACTGACCAACGACTGTGATAAGTGAGCAATCAGTGAGTCACCTATCAAGACAACTTCAGGCTCTTTCTCCTTGGCATCATGCAGGAAAGCATTGTGCTGAAGAAGATGAATGACAATGGTTGTGGCAATAGTAGTAGCAGAAGCAGCAGTAATAGTAGTAGGTGGTGGTGGTTGTAGTGGTGATGGTTGTAGCAGTAGTAGTAGTAGCAGAAGTAATAGTAGTAGGTGGTTGTAGTGGTGATGGTTGTGGCAGTAGTAGTAGCAGAAGTAATAGTAGTAGGTGGTTGTAGTGGTGATGGTTGTGGCAGTAGTAGTAGCAGAAGTAATAGTAGTAGGTGGTTGTAGTGGTGATGGTTGTGGCAGTAGTAGTAGTAGCAGAAGCAGCAGCAATAGTAGTAGATGGTGGTGGTTGTAGTGGTGATGGTTGTGGCAGTAGTAGTAGCAGAAGCAGCATCAGCAGTAGTAGTAGAAGAAGCAGCATCAGCAATAGTAGTAGGTGTTGGTGGTTGTAGTGGTAGTGGTTGTAGTGGTGGTGGTTGTAGTGGTGGTGGTTCTAGTGGTGGTGGTTGTAGCAATAATAGTAGCAGAAGCAGCAGTAATAGTAGTAGGTGGTGGTGGTTGTAGTGGTGATGGTGGTAGTAGTAGTAGCAGCAATAGTAGGTGTTGGTTGTATTGGTGGTGGTGGCAGCAGCAGCAGCAGCAGTAGTAGTAGTAGTAGTAGTTGGTGGTTGTAGTAGTCAGTAGAGGGAGGAGCAGTAGCAATAGTTGCAGCAGTCATTGATAGTGTAGCAATTGCATTTTGTCCACAACCCGATCCAAAACTGGAAACCGTGACTGCGCAGAAGGATCCTTTGGGTTCCCAAAAATGACTACGAAACGGCCCTGCATGCTTCCGACATAATTCATTCATTCAAATATCATGTGACAATAACAAACGCCATCTTAGTTTCTGCACAGTTGGTAAGTCTAATATTCCGTGCATAGCGATCGGTTAAAATTATCGTGACTTTGAAATAAATAAAATTATTTGGCACACAGTAAGTAATTTTATTTTCTAAAGGCCGATTAATTAATATAATCACAGGTTTAGATGGATTTTCAAATTCTGCATCCATTTTTACACATATTTGGAGAGTTTCATCGCAGATATCGCTGGATATGTGGTAGAAAAAAATATTTCTGCAGATATGTTGTTTTGTCTTTGTGAGTGGGAAACCAAAATGGCGGCAGTGTGGATAATGATTGGACTAGGCCGTCTATACTTATTACGCTCAAAACATGCAATCTGAACTACTAATGTTAAAGAGAATACAAGTTTAAAGATTATTAATAATTTATTTGTATACTTTTATTATTATTTTATCATTTAACATGACAGAACATATTGTTGAAGTCAGTTTTCATATCTGTCTATGACCCGTCTGAATCTTGCACGGTCTGGCAGTGCAATTTATTAGTTTAGAATTAACTGTAAATAAGAAACTACTGTTAAATGAGTATTTTCTTTTAATCTGAAGTATTTGCTTTATATTTTTGCATCTCTGATTATTAATCGTCAATGGTAGTGTCTGTTTGAGACATTATGTTGCAGATACTCCAGTTGGGACACAAAGGAGAGCTGCGCAGACAGCGATATCCTGAGACATTTTCTGTTCAAGATCCGGACACTCAAATGATATCTCCACTTCTAATTGACTTACAGGCATCATTGTGGTGCCGTTCGATTCAATTTTTAAAGCCTAACTGTGGTGGTCTCATTAGTAAATACTGGGTATGCTAGTCATGCCGTGACTGGAACTGAAACCGGAAATGATTTACCGCGCCACCCCGGAATGATCCACTGTGTCCCCAAAAATGGCTATGTAAAGACCATTCATGCTTCTGACGTCATTCATTCATTCAAATATCATGTGACAATAACAAACGCCATCTTAGTTTCTGCAGAAAAGGTTAGTGTAGCTTTCTATGCATAGCGATTGGTTGAAATTATCATGACTTTTAAATAAATGTAATCATCTGGCAAAATGTAAGTAATTTTATTTTCTAGAGCTTGTTTACTTAATTTTACCATATTTTTATATGGATATTTGAATTCTGCACCCATTTTTACATTTATTTGGAGAGTTTCATTGCGGATATCGCTTGATATTTCGTGTAAAACTGGGAAGGTTAACCCGGTCAACAAATGCCAGGAGAAGTTGGATGTGTCGGCCCAACGGCGCAAGAACACAGCTCTGCTGTAAACAGGCACAACACAATCATGTCCGAAAAAAACCTCCGGATGAACGCAGAAGAAGGAGAAGATTTCGTGTAAAATAATATTTCTGTGGGATGTTATTTTGTCTTTGTGAATGGAACTCCAAGGTGGCGGCCGACACAAATATCCATTGGACCAGTTCAAAATGTGCAATTTGAACTACTAAAGTTAAAGAGAATACAAGTTTAAAGATTATTAATAATTTATTTGTATATTTTTATAATTTTTTATTTTTTTTTTTTTATTTTTTATATTAACCATGATGGAACATATTTTTGAAGTCAGTTTTCATATCCGTCTATGACCCGTTTAAGACAATCTCGCACGGACTGGGAGAGGAAGTAATGAGACACACAGAAGAACTTCAAAATTACGGGAATAATTACATTTTTTTTTCGACACTCAAATGTGAATATCTCCGCTTAGAATTGACATAAAGGCATCATTGAGGTACCATTAATTTCGTTTTTCAAGGCCTATCTATATGTGGTTGTCTCATTAGTAGTAAATAGTAAATACTCAATTTGAAAATCATGATCGAACTGTCTATTGGATTGGATTGGTAGTCAGTCAATAGTGACGTAGTATAGCAGCAGCAGTAGTATTAGCAGCAGCAGTAGTAGTGGTAGCAGTAGCAATAGCAGAGTAGTAGTGGTAGCAGTAGCATTAGCAATAGCAGAGTAGTAGTGGTAGCAGTAGCAATAGCAGAGTAGTAGTGGTAGCAGTAGCAATAGCAGAGTAGTAGCAATAGCAGAGTAGTAGTGGTAGCAGTAGCAATAGCAGAATAGCAGTAGCAGCAGGTAGTACTACTAGTAGGAGTGGCGGCAGCAGAGTAACAGTAACCGTTGTATAATTTAGTTAATTAGCTAACGAAACAACAAAAACTGTCTCACGGCTACTCTACCAGACTCATCCACCTGCCGTCTCCCTGTACATCCTCTGGTGCATGGGCCTCTGCAGCCAGGTTGTTAGACATAGCAAGTCTGGAGCTTACAATCAAACAGCGCTGTACCAGCCTGCGGAGAAGAAACAAACACAAATCCCAGAACACAAGTCGATTAGAGAACTAAAGAACGGCCATCAATCAACAAACCAGATTCCGGCTTCTTTCGTCTGCAGGTGTTGCGTGTTGCTAATAAATATTGCTGGTTGTGGCTAAATCTGACCCGAAAGCTGCTGGATGTGGCCATTGATTCGTGTAGCTGGAACATTTCATCAGAGAGTCGCTCTCATCCTTTGTCCGCCGGGGAAAAACTTGCTTTTCGCCAACTCTCTTGTCTCGTGTATTTTCATGTCCAAAGTATCTGTGAACGTCCTCTTGCTGGTACATCATGGTACATGGTACCCTGACTGTTCTTCCAGGAACCGTGACTTCCACCTCTATTCTATGCCACTCCTCGGGGTTCTTGTAAGTTGTAAACAAATAAACACACATAGTATTATTTGGCGCTCACAGAAGAAGAAGGAAATAGAGACTAGAAGACGCACTAGACAACATAAAATTTGAAAGCTATAATAGTTACCGACCGGGATCGAACCTGTTGCCTCCAAATGACGACGGCGCCTCGCTGCAGGAACAAGTGTACTTCGACGCACGACCAAACTAGACACTCCGTCGACACTTGTGTATTTAGTTATGTAATTGTCTTGGTGGCCTCAACGGTTCTCTCCATTGATTTCTTGTGTTTACTTGTAAGTTGTAAAAACAAAGGCTTGGACAAGGTCTGAAAGAAAAGTTGACGAGGCAGAGCCCACAAGTCTGGGAAGGCAATATGCCTATGAAAGAAGGGATCCAGAAGATGTTGGCCCAAGTGATAGGTACCGGATTGATCGCAGAGGGTGAATATGATGATGACGATGAAGAAGAAGAAGGAAGAAGAAGAGGGCCTTTCAGTTCTCACGCATAACGTTGCCTTTGTTAAAGCTGCACTGTTTGTTTTTCCGTATGTGCTTTCAACGACTCTACCTCTGAATGTAGTCATCTGCGTCACCCGAGGTAATACAACCCGCATAATCTGAAAGCTACCTCAAAGAATTAATTGATCGTCCCAGATCGATACATCCAATGCCTTTTACACATGCAGTCCCGCAGACAATCGGGGTGCCGGTCTGGAGTGCGGGCAACCGTGAGTAGAATTTCCCAGCGCCCTGGGATCGCTGAATGCGTCTGTATCGTGCAGGAGAGAGTGCCTTGTGGCCTTGTGTGTTAGTTACATGCATGTCGGTAGTTGCAGAAAGTACTGCGCTGTGTTATGAATTTGTGTCAGAATGGCACTGTTAACCTGGTACATAGATGTTAAATGTGCGTGTTGTTATCGGCTTTGAAAAACGTTATTTGTTTTGTTATTACACTAGCATGCTTGTGAATAGGGCATTGAAACTTTACAGTCTAGAGAACAGGGATGTAAGCGCAGTAGTAGCAACACGGGATGGAATCACGTCACTGGAGACACTGCCGTGTGCATGTTTTCTCCCTGGGGAAACCGTGTTGTCGGCTGTTAGGCAAGGCGGTGTTGCCGTCTTTGAACCATTCAGTAATAGTAGACCTGCGACACGGCATCAGACAGACAGACATAGGCAGGCAGACCGACCGACTAACCAATCGACCGACCGACAGATAGGTAGATCGACAGATAGCAAGCTGACGTCCTGTAGTTTGCCATTGCTTGTTTTAGTTAACGTGTAAGTCCAACTGACCTGTGTGTGGAATGAACACACTTACAGACACGATGTGTGATAGACAGATGTAGTAAGACAGTGTTGAGACGGACTCCATAGCTGAACTTGCAGACATGATGTGTGATAGACAAATCCCAGATATAGTAAGAAAGTATTGAGATAGCTTAACGTGCAGACTTGTAGAGATGTATACTGTATATCGTCGACAGATGTTATCAGCCAGTGTTGAGCTTGACCCCCTTTACTGAGCGGATACCACAATACCGGAGATGACAACAGCCACACTGGATAATCGTGAGTACTTCATTCACACCACTTTACATATACATATTCATTCTTACATCACCATTTTCGTTTTCTCGTCGACGTCGTTATTATCATCATCATCGTCAACATCATCGTTCTCCCTACTCTCCTCCTTATCATCGTCATCATGCTTCTCCTCCCCATTATCATTTCAGCCGTCATCTTCATCTTCCAGGTCTTCTTCATGTCCAGCCATTCTTTACCATCATCGTATTCATCATCATCATCCATACCATGGAAGATGTCTCTGGAACCTCTTCCCTGTAGGCCAGCATTATATCACTATCATCATTAAATCGGTCCTGCACAGCGTCACTCTCATCATGTCCCACAAGATAGACTCTCCATCTGTCACCAGCTCCCTTGCCTAGGGAATTGTAATGTCTATGATATCTTTACATTTCTGAATCCACCATTGTATATGCCAGCCTCTTCTCCCAGAAACCGCTTCTTACATTACTGTTCCTTCTTACACACTTGATATGGCTACCGTTTTCCAGTTTCCGATACTCAAAATATAAATAAGCTTTTGCAGGGAGCATTTCCAAAGTTTGCCATAGAAGCGGTCTATACAGCCTACGCTGTACAATTGCAAAGTACTGAGGGATCATTATAATAGTTTGGTAAGGAGGCGAGGCATATTAATTTTTCGTGTTTATCTGAACAGGTTAGGTCTCCGATACATTACGCCGAGGTCTAGGTGGAATATAATATTCTCAAGTTCCTTCCTGGAGAAATAAAGTGCCAACAGTTCGACACTGGAAACCAGCGACGTCTTCACATAAAGCATAACGTTGTACCTTTCAGTCCTCTCTCTCTCTCTCTCTCTCTGTGTGTTTTTTTTTTTTTGGGTACCTTTAAACCATTCCTGCCCCTAATGTTAAGACTGTACATGCACTACATCACAGCATAATGATGTAGGGTGACCAGTTCCTTTCATCACCCCCTCTCCTGCCCGGACAAATATCCGATCCCCAAGGCTGTCATTGCGCATGGCCAGAATATACTCTGATCTACACTGCTTTCTGTCAGTTCAATGATAGACAATCAGACTAATTGTGATTTTACTTTTGCAGGTCATGCCTGAATGCAGACGGGATCAAACCAGATTCATCGTGTTTCTGGCGGTCATGATGACCCTGGAGACTGCCATCATCTTCGCCATCATGCACTGGGAGCACCGGAACTGCCCAACTCCAGGCCCAGGAGAGGATGTCCCGGCAGCTAGCGGAACATACAACACCACAACTGCCAAACAGTGACCACAAGACAGACCAGCACCTTCAAGGTTTATCTGACAAACAAAGAAATGGACAAGCTTGGAAACTTAGCAGTAAATACAAGTCAACGGATTCCAGTTTTGGATCACTCAAAAACACCACAGTACTAGGTTTGACAAAGATTAGTCTGTGAGTATTGCAAAATATTCCATGGCGTGTCGTAATGAAACAGGTTACATCCAGTGTGTTACAGGACCGATCTGTTTATCATAGACTAGGACATCAAGAAACCACGGCCACATCTGTCCAACGACATGGCTTGTCTGGCTGCGTCTGTTTCATGTCAGCATGAATTCTTCCACGAGATGAGATTCACGTCTAAAGCTGTCAGAGAATAATTAAACGCGTGCTTTCATTGATGTTTGTTTATATTTTCTTATGCATCGAATGTATCTTCACAACGAGAAGTTACATTGTTTCTTCACCACACCTGTTTCCAACCCACTAAATCCGGTTCGGGAAACCTTTTCACTGCCAATAGCCATTTGAATATTTCTAACACCATTCCCGCACCTTATAGAATTATCAACGGAAACATTAGTCTGCTATATTTGGTCAAACGTTGAATTAACTCACCGCCAACGTGATGGCTAGAATGCTTCTCTTGGATGAGGCGTGTCTTGCTAGCTAGTATTGATAACGTTGCTAGTGGCAGTTGAAGAGCATTGATTTTATCCAGAGGCATTTGGCTTTCCAAATTCGAGTTGAGCATGTTTAGACATGTAATCCAGTAACGAACGTTCCTTGCTTGTCCATCAAATTTGACGTGATTATTATGATTCACATAATATACATTTACATTGCTATGAAATAAAATAAAAAAAAGCTCACATCTGCATTGCATTTTAAGGTTGTCTTGGAAGGGCTAGACCATATGATTTCGCGGGCCGTATAAGGCCCGCGGGTTGGACGTTCCCCGCGCATAGACACGGCGAGCAACTTATTACTTCCTCAGGGCAACAGATGCCACATAGCTTACAATTTTCCTGTTGTCTAATGTGTTCTCTGCTGGCTTCCTGGCCTAGAGGTTAGCAACTTTTCTCCGTAATCTCGCAAGTAACGTGACGACGGTGAGAATCAGTAGTGGTTCGAAACGCGCCGGTAACTTACGAGGTATGTGAACCGGCCGCTCATAAAGCAATGATAAACTACAGTGCGTAATCTTGCAAAAGAAATCAACAATCAGCTGAAAGATGCTGATGTTGACAGCGATGCCCTGTAAAGGATATGCAAATGTGTTCTGTAATATTCATTTCGTTTCCTGTGATTTTGATTTTAATGCAGTAATTTTCACATAATGTATTTCCCTTGTCAAGAAGGTAGAGTCGAAATACTCGGCAAGGGAGGCCTACTTCTGACGATCAGAAGCCTCTTGTCGTGCTTGCACTGCAGTGGAGTTTTTGCCATTGATATACTGTGATCTCTGTTTGCTGGGTTTCCATTCTTTGTATGGTCTGTACACTGTGTCTGTATTTATAACCTCTCACTTTTTCGCAGGAGTTACACCGTAATAAAAACTCAACCGTGGAGCAAGCATGACAGGGGGAGAGGATTCTGATCGTCAGAAACGTCTGTTGTCTCATGTTTGCTAGACGTAAAATACAGTTCAATGCCATCTAGAGACACACAAGAACTTCGGATAAGACTTATTTGATTTGTATATATACAACTGCATCTTTTTATTCTGTTTTGCAATTATATATAATAAACCCACTGTGAAGGACAATCTGTATACTTTCTTGAACTGCTTGTGAATGTTTATCACAATTCGCTTGCAGGTCTGTATGAGATTTGTTGACTTCTGTGTGAGAAATGTGTTTGCTTGTGTGTAAAACTTGTTCGTTTGCATGTGAAGATTGATGATTTGTGTGCGATATTTGTTGATTTGTGTGTGAAATTTCTTGGTCTGTGTGTGAAATTTCTTGGTCTTTGTGTGAAATTGGTTGACTTCTATGAGAAATTTGAAATGTAAATCTTCTTGTGTGTGTATATGTGTGACTCTCATTCGTTATTTGTAATCTGTGCATGCATGTATGATACTGCAGTTGCCATTTTGTATAAGTTCGTGAGGTGCAAGATAAAATAAACTAATTACCTGGTAATTACTTGCGGAGTTATCATGATTGGAGTATTAACACTCCTAAGCTAACCATCATTCTCAAGCAAAGAGACCCACCTGAAGTGCCCATCTCCTTTCCAAGTAAACTATAAACATTGTACTGTGGCTGGGTTGTCTAATGTTTACAAAATATGTAACCTGGATGCTAGTTTATTCAACCTAGTCATTGTAACGTTAAACTGACATGCGTTTCTGACCGTGTCTTTACACAAGAGTTCCTCTTTGTTGTCCTTATCCAATGAGACGACAAAAACTGGAACATGTTGTGACAACCGGAAAGATTTGCGGAAAGAGAGATAGAGGACGACAGGGTGAGCAGACTCTTGACAGTCTTATGTCATGTAATGGAAGAGAGTCAACACACGAATTGATCAATGACAATGGAGATCGTAATTTGTGGAAAGGCATGATCGCCCATGCCAGACGGCAAGGCACTGGATGTTGATGATCCAATCTACACAAGGACCAATGGTGGTGGTACAAGTGAAGACACTTCCACACCTTGACAAATGTTGGATATACGGTGCTTGCCCCATATTTGTATAGACCAATTGCAACTGGATGTGTGATGGGGTCGGTATCAAGCTTGACTTCTCACAAAATTTCCTCGTACCTGTTTTAATCGGCTCTGTGGTGAAGGAGTCACGGGCGCAATTTGTAATCCCACACACCGCGATCGAAACACAGCTTCGGGCAGTTTGACTGCAGATAGCCTTGCGTTGTATTTTCATACAATAGTATGAGTGCCGGCCATTCAGAAAGCAATGGAAAACTACTTAACGTAAAACTGGCCAAGAAATCACAAACAGCCACACACAAAAATGCTAGGGTTGACTAGAAAATCATGTAAACTAACTTTAAAAAAAAAAATACGTTAAAGACTTTGACGTGTCAGACAAAGAACATATATAAAGTAGCGTAACAAATCCTTTCATCTGCAAAAAGACATGTGTAAACCACGATTATGTAAACACAGAGACGAGGCCGTCTCCGTACAACTATTGTAGTGATGGTGAGACATATAACAATGCAGTTTTATTAGTTTTATTGCATTATTTCAGTTAAAAGGATTCATTATGTTACTTCACTATATGTGTTTAACTTTATTCTGTAGCATGCATCTGCAAAATTTGCCAGGCAAGAACATAACAAATTATGTACAAAAACTATCACAATTATCAATAAAGCTGAAAACATAACATATATCCATTGACAGTACATGTTTATTCACATTTCACTCTCCTTTGGCTCACACTCAAACACAGTTTATTAGTCTACAAAAACACATTTAAAAAAAAAAAAACCACAAAAAGAAACATTGACAACAAAGCAGACACCATCAAGCCATCCCAGAAGGAATGATAAAGGACAACTGTTCCCCAGGAATGCCCCATGATGCCCTATTGACTTGAAACACGATCACCCACGTGATGATGATGGCCATCCACACCAGCGTACCAATCATTGACCATATGACATCTGGAAATACAGGCAAACAAATCATTGGTGAACAAGCAATACATTCCTTTCTTTTTGGTTTCCACGTTTGCAGTCAACTCTGAAAATCTTAAGACTTAAACACAGCTCAGTCCAGTGTCTGCTTGAACATATTACGATCTTCTTTCAGTGTTCAGCTCTTGCAGATATCTGGTAATTGTTCTTCCATCCATGAACACTTGCATGTATTACTACATGGAACAACATAACAGCTGATGAACATGTGCAGGTATCACTACATGGAACAACACAACAGCTGATGAACATGTGCATGTATCACTACATGGAACAACACAACAGCTGATGAACATGTGCATGTATCACTACATGGAACAACACAACAGCTGATGAACATGTGCATGTATCACTACATGGAACAACACACCACTTGCATGTATCACTACATGGAACAACACAACTGCTGATGAACACATGCATGTATCACTACATGGAACAACACAACAGCTGATGAACACATGCATGTATCACTGCATGGAACAACACAACAGCTGATGAGCTCTTGCATGTATCACTACATGGAACAACACAACAACTGTTGAACACATGCATGTATCACTGCAAACCACATGTACATCTCAAGTTGCAGATATTCTGCGAAGTAAGTTAGAAGATCTAGTCTAGACTGTCCTCGTCAAACCTGAGATGTAGAGATAGTCTGGTTGCTGCCCTAGTGCAGGGCTGACAGGTGACACCGTGGCTCTGGACTCCCCACAGAACAGCCGACTCTAGAGATTGAGTGTGCAGCAGATGTTCTGCATTATCACATACAACCATTCTGTCATCAAGACTTGAACCATCCTACTCATGTCATACTTGTGAACTATCTTAACTAAGTTAGCTGCATATCCTTTACAGGATATCACAGTCAACCACATCATATTTTGGCTGTTTGTGATTACTTGGCAAGTGTACGTTCAGTAGTTTGCCATTGCTTTCCTTGGACAAAACTAGAAAGTAACACAAAGAATCTGTTTCTGTTCCCTATGGTGTGTTGAATATATAGTGCCAGCTCCATATTTGTACAGGCCAGTGAGCACTGTGTGGGAGATATGGTCAATATCAGGCCAGTAGCCTGTAATTTGTAGAACGTTTCTTCGTTCCCGGTTTTATACTAGGTCGACCCAAGACTTCACGCCAATTTGTAAAAATCTGGCACAATGGATTAACAAAGGGCTGGTAAGTAAGTGTGCTAGCCATTGAGTTACTGCGCCTCCCTGGGACAGCACTACTGTCTGAATATATTTAAAAGCAGCAAATCAGATGGCTTGGTCTGGTTGCAAGATTGCCACAAGACACCAGCCCACAGAAAGCTCTGCAAAGGATGTACTGGTGGAGTGCCTAAGTCTGTGATGCTGAGGAAGCTACTTGCTGAGACAGATCTGAGGGGATCCAAGCAGCTATCGGCTGAATGGTTTGACGTGCAGCATGGATATTCTGACAACTACCTAGGTAACTAAGTACCTAACTATTAGGGATGTTCATTTGAAACCCGTTCCAATGGCTTTATTACAAAAGCATGAAAGAAACATTAACAGGTGTGGTAGAATAAAACAAAGCATTAATTTTGAATCAATTATGCACCATCGGTTGGTCAGAAGAAGTCGCTGTAGGCATTCAGGCAAGCATCCCATTGCTTAGGTAGGCGGCGAATGCCGTCCGTAAAAAAGGATTGTGGTTGCTCACTGAACCAAGTGTTTACCGCGTTCATTACGTCTGCATCTGTGTGGAATCGTTGCCCCTTGAGAGCTTTTTTAGAGGTCTGAACAAATGAAAATCATATCAGGACTATAGGCTGCATGTTGTAGAATTTCCCACTTCTTCCTTGCTAATGCTTCCTGCACAATCTTTGTGACATGCGGACGAGCATTATTGTGCAACAAAATCATGCCGCGAGAAAGCATGCCGGGTCGTTTATTCTTGATGGCTTTTTGCAGCTTGTTTATTGTTTGGAAGTAGTGGGTAGAGTTGATGTTGACACCAGGTTCTTTAAAGTTGGCCAACAATAGCCCTTCATGGTCACAATATGCGTTCATCATAACCTTACCAGCGGAAACCTGTAAGCTTGAATTTTTTGGTTTTTGGTGTGTGGAAATGTGTTTGCTTGTGTGTAAAACTTGTTCGTTTGCATGTGAAGATTGATGATTTGTGTGCGATATTTGTTGATTTGTGTGTGAAATTTCTTGGTCTGTGTGTGAAATTTCTTGGTCTTTGTGTGAAATTGGTTGACTTCTATGAGAAATTTGAAATGTAAATCTTCTTGTGTGTGTATATGTGTGACTCTCATTCGTTATTTGTAATCTGTGCATGCATGTTTGATACTGCAGTTGCCATTTTGTATAAGTTCGTGAGGTGCAAGATAAAATAAACTAATTACCTGGTAATTACTTGCGGAGTTATCATGATTGGAGTATTAACACTCCTAAGCTAACCATCATTCTCAAGCAAAGAGACCCACCTGAAGTGCCCATCTCCTTTCCAAGTAAACTATAAACATTGTACTGTGGCTGGGTTGTCTAATGTTTACAAAATATGTAACCTGGATGCTAGTTTATTCAACCTAGTCATTGTAACGTTAAACTGACATGCGTTTCTGACCGTGTCTTTACACAAGAGTTCCTCTTTGTTGTCCTTATCCAATGAGACGACAAAAACTGGAAACATGTTGTGACAACCGGAAAGATTTGCGGAAAGAGAGATAGAGGACGACAGGGTGAGCAGACTCTTGACAGTCTTATGTCATGTAATGGAAGAGAGTCAACACACGAATTGATCAATGACAATGGAGATCGTAATTTGTGGAAAGGCATGATCGCCCATGCCAGATGGCAAGGCACTGGATGTTGATGATCCAATCTACACAAGGACCAATGGTGGTGGTACAAGTGAAGACACTTCCACACCTTGACAAATGTTGGATATACGGTGCTTGCCCCATATTTGTATAGACCAATTGCAACTGGATGTGTGATGGGGTCGGTATCAAGCTTGACTTCTCACAAAATTTCCTCGTACCTGTTTTAATCGGCTCTGTGGTGAAGGAGTCACGGGCGCAATTTGTAATCCCACACACCGCGATCGAAACACAGCTTCGGGCAGTTTGACTGCAGATAGCCTTGCGTTGTATTTTCATACAATAGTATGAGTGCCGGCCATTCAGAAAGCAATGGAAAACTACTTAACGTAAAACTGGCCAAGAAATCACAAACAGCCACACACAAAAATGCTAGGGTTGACTAGAAAATCATGTAAACTAACTTTAAAAAAAATACGTTAAAGACTTTGACGTGTCAGACAAAGAACATATATAAAGTAGCGTAAAAAATCCTTTCATCTGCAAAAAGACATGTGTAAACCACGATTATGTAAACACAGAGACGAGGCCGTCTCCGTACAACTATTGTAGTGATGGTGAGACATATAACAATGCAGTTTTATTAGTTTTATTGCATTATTTCAGTTAAAAGGATTCATTATGTTACTTCACTATATGTGTTTAACTTTATTCTGTAGCATGCATCTGCAAAATTTGCCAGGCAAGAACATAACAAATTATGTACAAAAACTATCACAATTATCAATAAAGCTGAAAACATAACATATATCCATTGACAGTACATGTTTATTCACATTTCACTCTCCTTTGGCTCACACTCAAACACAGTTTATTAGTCTACAAAAACACATTTAAAAAAAAAAAAACCACAAAAAGAAACATTGACAACAAAGCAGCAAGGAAGCAGACACCATCAAGCCATCCCAGAAGGAATGATAAAGGACAACTGTTCCCCAGGAATGCCCCATGATGCCCTGTTGACTTGAAACACGATCACCCACGTGATGATGATGGCCATCCACACCAGCGTACCAATCATTGACCATATGACATCTGGAAATACAGGCAAACAAATCATTGGTGAACAAGCAATACATTCCTTTCTTTTTTGGTTTCCACGTTTGCAGTCAACTCTGAAAATCTTAAGACTTAAACACAGCTCAGTCCAGTGTCTGCTTGAACATATTACGATCTTCTTTCAGTGTTCAGCTCTTGCAGATATCTGGTAATTGTTCTTCCATCCATGAACACTTGCATGTATTACTACATGGAACAACATAACAGCTGATGAACATGTGCAGGTATCACTACATGGAACAACACAACAGCTGATGAACATGTGCATGTATCACTACATGGAACAACACAACAGCTGATGAACATGTGCATGTATCACTACATGGAACAACACAACAGCTGATGAACATGTGCATGTATCACTACATGGAACAACACACCACTTGCATGTATCACTACATGGAACAACACAACTGCTGATGAACACATGCATGTATCACTACATGGAACAACACAACAGCTGATGAACACATGCATGTATCACTGCATGGAACAACACAACAGCTGATGAGCTCTTGCATGTATCACTACATGGAACAACACAACAACTGTTGAACACATGCATGTATCACTGCAAACCACATGTACATCTCAAGTTGCAGATATTCTGCGAAGTAAGTTAGAAGATCTAGTCTAGACTGTCCTCGTCAAACCTGAGATGTAGAGATAGTCTGGTTGCTGCCCTAGTGCAGGGCTGACAGGTGACACCGTGGCTCTGGACTCCCCACAGAACAGCCGACTCTAGAGATTGAGTGTGCAGCAGATGTTCTGCATTATCACATACAACCATTCTGTCATCAAGACTTGAACCATCCTACTCATGTCATACTTGTGAACTATCTTAACTAAGTTAGCTGCATATCCTTTACAGGATATCACAGTCAACCACATCATATTTTGGCTGTTTGTGATTACTTGGCAAGTGTACGTTCAGTAGTTTGCCATTGCTTTCCTTGGACAAAACTAGAAAGTAACACAAAGAATCTGTTTCTGTTCCCTATGGTGTGTTGAATATATAGTGCCAGCTCCATATTTGTACAGGCCAGTGAGCACTGTGTGGGAGATATGGTCAATATCAGGCCAGTAGCCTGTAATTTGTAGAACGTTTCTTCGTTCCCGTTTTATACTAGGTCGACCCGAGACTTCACGCCAATTTGTAAAAATCTGGCACAATGGATTAACAAAGGGCTGGTAAGTAAGTGTGCTAGCCATTGAGTTACTGCGCCTCCCTGGGACAGCACTACTGTCTGAATATATTTAAAAGCAGCAAATCAGATGGCTTGGTCTGGTTGCAAGATTGCCACAAGACACCAGCCCACAGAAAGCTCTGCAAAGGATGTACTGGTGGAGTGCCTAAGTCTGTGATGCTGAGGAAGCTACTTGCTGAGACAGATCTGAGGGGATCCAAGCAGCTATCGACTGAATGGTTTGACGTGCAGCATGGATATTCTGACAACTACCTAGGTAACTAAGTACCTAACTATTAGGGATGTTCATTTGAAACCCGTTCCAATGGCTTTATTACAAAAGCATGAAAGAAACATTAACAGGTGTGGTAGAATAAAACAAAGCATTAATTTTGAATCAATTATGCACCATCGGTTGGTCAGAAGAAGTCGCCGTAGGCATTCAGGCAAGCATCCCATTGCTTAGGTAGGCGGCGAATGCCGTCCATAAAAAAAGGATTGTGGTTGCTCACTGAACCAAGTGTTTACCGCGTTCATTACGTCTGCATCTGTGTGAAATCGTTGCCCCTTGAGAGCTTTTTTAGAGGTCTGAACAAATGAAAATCATATCAGGACTATAGGCTGCATGTTGTAGAATTTCCCACTTCTTCCTTGCTAATGCTTCCTGCACAATCTTTGTGACATGCGGACGAGCATTATTGTGCAACAAAATCATGCCGCGAGAAAGCATGCCGGGTCGTTTATTCTTGATGGCTTTTTGCAGCTTGTTTATTGTTTGGAAGTAGTGGGTAGAGTTGATGTTGACACCAGGTTCTTTAAAGTTGGCCAACAATAGCCCTTCATGGTCACAATATGCGTTCATCATAACCTTACCAGCGGAAACCTGTAAGCTTGAATTTTTTGGTTTTTGGTGATCCAGCATGCTTCCATTGCATCTCTCTCGTCTGCTGCTCGGCTCAAAGTGGTGACACCATGATTCATCGCCTGCCAATATGCGGAAGAGAAATGCATCACCCTCCACTCTTAACGCAGCAAGTGGTTCAAACACCATCCCATACATTTCTCTTTTGGTGGTCAGTCAACATCTGTGGTACCTACTGTGAACACACCTTCCGATATTGCAGTTTCTTACGAATGACCTTTTGAATTGTCCCAATTGACACATCAAATTCTTTCGCTAGCGAATGTATGCTTCAACAATGGTTCATCTGTACTGCTGCATCAATGTTGGCGATGGTTTTTTCTGTTGCAACAATATGCACTTGACCCGGCCGTCGAAGATCTGATAGTAACTGATGTCCTTTCCGAAACATTCGTGCCCAGTCTGTCAGTGCTGTCTTCGACACACAGTTGTTACCGTACGCTGCCTGCATTCTTCGATGAATGTCCACTGGTCGACATCCTTCAAATGAAAGAAACTGAATCACTGCTCTTTGAGCTTCTTTGGATGGATTTTGGATCAACCCGGCCATTTTCTCAACGGTCAGAAACAGAACCTATGCATCATGGGATGATAAGCACATGCTCTTTTATTCATTGGTCAGTACTTATCACATGACTATGACATGATCATGTTCAATGTATGCAATTATGCACGGTGCTGCACAAGCAGATTTCAAATGAATACCCCTTATAACTATACTTGCTCAAATGGAAAACAGGAATGGAGAAAAAAATAAAAAGATCAATCTAAGCAAGCCTGTCATTTGCTGATAACAAACATAAGTAAAGCTAGCATACATAATTAAGCTTCACAGGCAATCATATACTCACACCGGCGTATGGTTTTCTGTTCCGCGTATGGAGGTTTCCAGAATGCTTCGCTGAAAAACCAAACGCTGTTGACAAACCACAAGAATGGCAGGATGAAGAATCCAGCTGAAACAAACATGTTTACAATTGTATAATTGATCAGACAGAATTGTGAAACTTTAAACATATTAAAGTAACAGACATATGCTGTGTAAAACCAAACTAGTCTAGATCTTGTATTCAGTATTTTCATGTTACCAATAAAGCTGTGTATGATCAATTCTGTAGTGAGTAGGCAGAATAAAGGTCGCCTGTCAGAGATCCAGAGTTAATTATAAGTGAAAAATGAGACTTAAAGAGGTAAGACAGTTACACAACAGTTCAACAGAAACAGACGACAGCGAGATGTAGATACGCCACAGGACCCAGAAAGCGGGTCAAGCGGCTGGCCAGTGAACACTAGTGACAGGCACCTGAGTTGTCCAAGAGGAAACTTACAATCAAAGTTAACATGTTGAATTGATGACAGATAGTATTGCATTCAGGCATGAGACAGCTTCAAGACAGGTCACATAGCAGACACATACAGGATGAATATCACACGAACATTAGATCAGTGATACTTCTACAACGACACACACTATCAGCTGACATTCCACATCTAAGATTATGTTGGAGTGATATGATACCATTATTTTGAGGATGTGCGAGTGTAAGTGTGAATCAGTTTGAGCGATAGAAAAGCTCCATTAAGTGATGTGTGTGGAGATCTGCATCATCAGCTGCTGTGTACAAAATGTGAGCCTGTCTTTATTGTACGAGGGGGAAGGGGGGGGGGGGGGGGGGCTTCAAATGGAAACCTTAAATGTTTTTTGTGTGTGTGTGAATATATTCTGAAAAAGTAAAGAACAAATGTATCATTGTTTGATGTAGTCACCACTACGTTCAATGCAAGTCCAACACCCATAAAGTGCTTGGATTCCTGTAGAAACAAATTCTCTGGGGTCACTACTCGGTGTGCCTGACCCAGTCATGAACAGTCTGTCACAGAAGTCACGCAATTTTGAAACTTCCTACTCCACTCATACACTTGCTGGACTGACAGGCATGCGTCACCATACTGGACCTTCATTTGACGATGAATTTCTATAGGTTTCACCTCTTCACTGATCAAAAGACGGATAACAGAACGCTGCTCCTCTCTGGTGCATGTCAAAGAGGGGCCCCATCTTTAAACTGTCCTTACGACGTCACCGTGTTCATCTGCATGACAGGTTACAAGACAATGGTTTGGTTACTGTAAATTCTATCACACGTTTCACATTATGATGCCTCCTAGTATATTGCCTTGTTAATCAACCTGCTGGACTAGGCGAGATAGTGACAGAGAGAGAACAGATTGTGATGAAACCAGCTCACTTATGCACTGTGTAGAAGGCAGTGAAGGCCACCACATACTCATACTCTGCCCATGGAGAGATAGATGAGTCCATAGTAACTGTCATCTGTATGTGATTCTGCCTGCTTGAGAGTTTATGCGATGTGTATCCTTCAGGAATAACTAAATCATTTCTAATTGCAATGTGTTTTTTAAAGTACAAACAGTTTTTCCCCTGTAATATACACACACACACTTACCCAAGTAGTACTTTCTACATAACTCCAGCTTTTCTTCATTCTTGACTCTGCGGAGATCCATATTTTCTGTTGACTTTACAAAGGATTACCTTTATCCTGACTCTGAAAGAATTGGGGGAAAAAAACTCATCATTATGATCTCTTGTTCATGTAGTCCCCCCCTCCCCCCTTTAATTTGACATTAATTAGAGAAAGGAAACCTTTGTCTTTATCAGATATTAGAACCTGCGGGACTGACATGAATGGCAGGCATTTTATCACATGGTTCCTTGGACCTCAGCAAACAGGAAAAATATGAACAATTGAGAAGTGGATGACAAGATCTGACATCTCTGTAAAATTGTCTTCTAGTCCATCTCTTGATGTTGTCCCACCACATGTAATATTGTTTTCTAGTCCATCTCTTGATGTTGTTCCATCACATGCAACATTGTCTTCTAGTCCATCTCTTGATGCTGTCCCACCACATGTAATATTGTTTTCTAGTCCATCTCTTGATGTTGTCCCATCACATGTAACATTGTCTTCTAGTCCATCTCTTGATGTTGTCCCCACATGTAAAAAATTTTCTAGTCCATCTCTTGATGTTGTCCACCCACATGTAATGTTGTCTTCTAGTCCATCTCTTGATGTTGTCCCATCACATGTAACATTGTCTTCTAGTCCATCTCTTGATGCTTTCCCACCACATGTAAAATTGTTTTCTAGTCCATCTCTTGATGTTGTCCCATCACATGTAACATTGTCTTCTAGTCCATCTCTTGATGTTGTCCCCACGTGTAAAAATTTTTCTAGTCCATCTCTTGATGTTGTCCACCCACATGTAACGTTGTCTTCTAGTCCATCTCTTGATGCTGTCCCATCACATGTAACATTGTCTTCTAGTCCATCTCTTGATGTTGTCCCCACATTTTTTCTAGTCCATCTCTTGATGCTGTCCCATCACATGTAACATTGTCTTCTAGTCCATCTCTTGATGCTGTCCCATCACATGTAAAATTGTCTTCTAGTCCATCTCTTGATGCTGTCCCATCACATGTAACATTGTCTTCTAGTCCATATCTTGATGCTGTCCCATCACATGTAACACTGTCTTCTAGTCCATCTCTTGATGCTGTCCCATCACATGTAATATTGTCTTCTAGTCCATCTCTTGATGCTGTCCCATCACATGTAACATTGTCTTCTAGTCCATCTCTTGATGTTGTCCCATCACATGTAACATTGTCTTCTAGTCCATCTCTTGATGCTGTCCCATCACATGTAACATTGTCTTCTAGTCAATCTCTTGATGCTGTCCCATCACATGTAAAATTGTCTTCTAGTCCATCTCTTGATGCTGTCCCATCACATGTTACATTGTCTTCTAGTCCATCTCTTGATGTTGTCCCCACATGTAACATTTTTTCTAGTCCATCTCTTGATGCTGTCCCATCACATGTAATATTGTTTTCTAGTCCATCTCTTGATGTTGTCCCATCACATGTAACATTGTCTTCTAGTCCATCTCCTGCTGCTGTCTATCCACCTGTAATATTGTCTTCCTGTCCATTGCCTGCTGTTGTCTATCCACCTGTAATATTGTCTTCCTGTCCATCGCCTGCTGTTGTCTATCCACCTGTGACATTGTCTTCCTGTCCATTGTCTGCTGTTGTCTATCCACCTGTAACATTGTCTTCCTGTCCATTGCCTGCTGTTGTCTATCCACCTATAACATTGTCTTTCTGTCCATCACCTGCTGTTGTCTATCCACCTGTAACATTGTCTTCTAGTCAATCTCCTGATGTTGTCTTCTCAAATGTAACATTGTCTTCTAGTCAATCTCCTGATGTTGTCTTCCCACATGTAACAATGTCTTCTAGTCAATTTCCTGATGTCTTCTCGCATGTAACATTGTCTTCTAGTCAATCTCCTGATGTTGTTTTCTAGTCTCGTGCCACTAGGGTAAACATCTTCAGATTTGTTTTTCTAGTTTTGTGCCACTAGGGTAAACATATTCTGACTTTGACAGTTCATGTTTCTTTTCTGGATTCCACCTAGGCAGATGCCTTCTAGTAATTAACTTTAAATTACCCTATTTTAATTAATCACTAATTTTCAATTAAATTGTATTATAGTTTATACTGGTGTGGCAGCTCTCATGTGCTTGGTGTCTACAAGTCAAACATTTAATACTTTCAGTGCTTACACTAAAAAATACAGAACCTATTTTTTTTAAATAATCTAACCTCTCAGACAGTAAACCTCAGCAGAGGAAACAGTTAACAGCCTCCCAGTCTGTGTGATGCAGCTGGCCACGCCTGCTCTCCCCCGTGCTTGCCGTCCACAAGTCAAACATTTGATACTAAGACTATGAAGAGACAGAATCAAGAATCTAACCTCTCAGCTACGGACAGTCGGACCCAGCAGTGGAAATAAATTTAATAAACAACCTGACATCCTCTAGTCTGTGTGGTGACGGGTGAGGTGATGTAGGAGGAAATAAATAAAATTTTTAAAAGTTAAAATAGTAAACAACTGGCTTCCTCCGTGTTTGGAGTCTATAAGTCAAACGTTTGATACTAAGAACAGACAAAATCTCCTCACCTCTGAGACACGGACAGCGGAAAGAAGTCGCCCGTTAGTCAATCTGTCGGCGTGTGGTGTAAGTGTAAGATGTAGCAGTCGAAGACTAGTGGCCGTTGTTTGTTTGTGGTTCTCTCTAGCTCTTCTACGATAAAGTTCTATAAGTTCATTCCATGGCGAATATGGTGGTATCGATTCACCATCAACGGCGATCTCGATACATACACAAAAATATCACAGACGAACACGCGTATTGATTGTCGCTCATAGAAGTAGAAACTAGAGAAGTAGTGGAGACTAGAGGACACACTGGACAACACAAACATTAAAAGCTGTGTGTCATCTACTATCTAATTCTTTCTTCTACGCATATAAGCGCCAAACAATACATGCGTGTGTGTGTGTGTGTGTGTGTGTGTGTGTGTGTGCTCGCGCGCGCGCGCGTGTGTGTTTTTTTTTTGGGGGGGGGGCATTGCCTGAGAAGAAATAAACTACCTAACTTTTCGACAACTGGCAAATCTGACAGAGAAAGGACAAAATGAAGACAAAGAGATAAATATCTAAATGACTTTGCCTTGTGGTATATCATTCATTTCAATGGCACCTTGCCGTCTTGACAGACGATAGTTTGTAAGGGATGGAGTTATTGCTTCTCCATAGCACAAAGCCAGGGCTAAAATATAGAGATCATGTGTTGCCCATGCAGCATGATCCCTCTCTCGGCCTGTCTAGTTCACTCCAGAGGAAAGGTAACATCTCTACATCTGGACCAAGACAAGCTGCAGAAGCTGCCGGATCAGCAAAGCAATGCTTTAATTGTCCGCCTGTCGGAGCTTCGATCCTAGACCAGCCGCCAACCAAGGCGTAGGGCCTGGTCTGCCCTGCCATGACACTTTGTCTTTAGGTTGCATTTCCTCGCACCAGGGTAAGGCTTGTACCCTCCCAATTGCGCTCTTCCGCCCGAAGCCGTTGGCACAATGTGGGGTGTCGGGTTTGGTAAGCGCCGCCCAACGTTCGGCGCTAACAGAAAGCAGGTATAATAGTACCGTCTACTGTTATACGGTAACTCAGTTATATCTGACTAAGACCTGACACAACGTGTGGTATAATAGGCACAAGAACACACAGATCTGTTCTAAAACTTTGAGGCCCGTGTGAGATGGCTGGCTGCCCACGCGTGTTGGCATGACACACAATGATGGCCAGAAAGTATTATCTGTTTCCCTATGTCTGCAACAAGTTTCCTCTGTGACATAAGCCAAACCGAGATATCTATCAACAGATTTTAAAAAGTACCGGCACACTATGTGTAACTTTCTTGTCTACTGGGACATCGTTACATGAATTGAGTCAAGAAGAGACATAACTGCACTCATGAAATTCCTATAATCGTTCCGTTCTCATCTTCAACAACCAGCGAAGAGTCCCAATACTAAAGGTACCAGTTGCGATTTTGAGTCCGCCTGGCCTCGTGTCTCGGAGTACTGAGTGTGGACCAGATCCTCTGGTCACTCCCTGCCGCTCCAGTATCTCTAGACTATTTTGATTTATTTGGTTGTCCAGACTATACACGCGATCCCAAAGGGCCCTGACCACACCTGCATTATCGTGCGCCAATACCCCATCCATGTGGCTTCTCACTGCCGAAGGTGCTAGAATATGAGTGAGGGCACGAAGTAGCAGGTGCACGATGTTCTCCTCCCAGAGGGAGGTGTGGCTTGGGAGCAGGCACAATGCACATTTGTGGGAAAAATGAGTAAACGACTCAAACTCAACATCTCGAAACAGGGTACGGACACGGCGTGAGAAAGACATGGTCGAGTTATTCCCTGGCTGAACCCGTCCCGAGAGTGTCATGAAGGAAAATGGCTCAAGCATTCGAGGAAAGATCCTATTTCTGATGATCAGAATGCTTCTATCGCGTTTGTTCCGTGGCGGAGTTTCTCAATCAGTCAGGTGCCGTCTTCACAATGAAGTTTGGCTGCAATGGATCTCCAACACTGTCTGATGTCTGTCTCTCGCCCTGAATGTACATTCTGTCAGGCTGAAGTTCGTCCATCTCTTGATGTTATCTTCCCACTTGTATCGTTGTCTACCTCTTGCCCTCAACCTTGCCTTCCAGTGTGGTTTTTATAAGAGTATCACGTCTTTTAACGTGGCCGAATATTTCATTTGCCTCCTCTTTATTTCTTTAATCAACTCTCTATTCATTCCCAGTTTTTTTTTTAGAATTTCGCTCGCTTTTTTAAGCGACTCAGGGAATACATTGTTATGAAAGTGATTATGTGCATAGTTGCCATTCTAGATATTTTATATCCAGATCTAGATGTTTTTGCCGGCGTCTGGATACCGTTTTCAGACGTTTGGATGCTGGATGCAATTCTAGATACTTTCCATTTGGAGTCGGATATTTTGAATACTTTCTAGATATTACTTTTCTTTCGGTGCATTTACCCATTTTATGTTTGGTCTGGACGCGCGTAAATTATGGTAACTGCCATTATTTAAACTTTGAACTGACTTGGTTCAATGCTCAACAATCTGGCAACCCCCCGGTAATGAGTAAAAGGGCGCATAAATTATAATAACATTATTTGAACTGTAAATTCATCGTGTTGCGAATTATTGCTGTGGTGCCGACGATTCTTTTTCATGTAATTCCTCGTCTTCATATGTGTCTTCCACTTTGAACAAATCTTTCAATAAGCCAAAAGTAAAGCAATATAAACAAACAATTCAGAAAGAGTGGCTGCAGGATGACATAATTAAAGATTCATTCATTCAGTAGCATGTCCTTTGCAGAACCTCGCTGCCATAACAACCTTCCGGAAACCTCTCGATCATAAGCAAGATGTCCCGCGTCTGATACACCCATCTGGAGATCATCCGCCACATCCTGCACCCATCTTCTCTTTGACCTTCCTCTTCCTCTCTTCCCGGGCATATATCCTTCCATTATTGTTCTCTCCAAACTATCGTGACGTTTCAAGTGACCAAAATATTTTAATTTTCTTTGTTTTATCGTCTTTAATAGCCAACCTTCTTCAATATTCAATTCTTGAAGTATGATGCATTTGTTCTTTTCTTTACCCAAGATATTCTTAGAACTCGTCTATAACATTTATATTCAAAGGCATTTATGCGCTGCTCAGCTTGTTTAGTAAGTGTCCATGTCTCACAGGCGTATGTTGCAATGGGAAAGATGCATGCTCTTAAAAGTCTAATTTTTGTAGTTCTATCTGTCCCACTCCATAATTTATTCAGTTGTTTTAGTCTTTGAAGAGCAATTGATAGTCGCCGTTTAATTTCTATCACTGTGTCACCCTTGTTGGTAACCAGTGACCCAAGATATTCAAAATTTTCCACCACCTCCAATTTTTCCCCATTAATGTATATTTCTTTCTCCATAGTAGTTTTGTCTGTATGCATTATCTTTGTTTTTGCTATGTTAAAATATAAGCTGTGATTTTCACTATTCAATTGGGTTGAGGCTATTAGGTTTTCTATGCCATTCTGTGTTGTGGATAGTAATACTGTATCATCAGCATATCGAATCTCTGGTATGTCATGACCACCGATATTTAGGGCTTCATATAGCTCCCTGTTTATATCATCTTTTACATTTCTCATTATAGAAATATAAGAGATGATATTAAAGATTGGGTAAGAGATTGGATTAAGAGATGATTAAAGATTGGGTAATGTCAATTCATAGAGATGCAACTAAGGCTCGTTGTAAGTACTGCGAGTGTGAAATGAAAGCGAAAATACAAGACTTGAAGAAACATGCAGAGACTAAAAAACATAAAAATGCAGTGCCATTTAGGGATATGCCACCGTTGACATTTGTTTTCAGAACCACACAGAGTAATGAATCATCAAAAGCTGAAGGATCTGTCACAATTTTTTTTAAGTTGTCATTGTGCAATTGTGAACTGTGACCATTTAATTGATTTGTTTAAAAACACCATTTCTGACAGTAAAATGCTAAAGGACGTGAAAATGCATCGCAGCAAGTGTACAAATATGATCAGAAGTACTTTGTTTTCTCACTTTGAAGAAGATTTGATTAGTGATATTTCTACAAATAAATATATTTTATTATTAGACGAATCGAATGACATTTCGGTTCTGAAAGTGCTTGGTACATGTGTTATATATTATAGCAACAGCACAGACAAGGTAGTTTCTACATTTCTTGGACTAGTTCACTTGGAAGAGTGTGATGCAAAAAGCATAGTCCAGGCACTGAAGAAACTTTTTGTCAGTAAACATTTAAACTTGAAGAATTAGGCTGGAATTGGAACCGATAATGCATCGGTAATGGTTGGCGTAAAGCCCTTCGCCAGAGAGACCGGCAGTCACATCAATACATATGTAATTTCTTACTTTCTCACTCTGGATATTTTTCCTAGATACTTTCCAACGAAATCTAGATATTTATGGATGTTGTTTGGGCCGTTTCTAGATATTTTTTGTCAAAAAAAAGTGGCAACCCTGATTATGTGTCCTTCTGACATTTCCTCAGTCTCTGTCAGATCCTCTGGTCACTACCTGTATGAACTTCAATTATGCACAAGACAGTATTCACTTCAGCGATACACACATGACAGTATTATTAAGTTAGTTAGTTAGTTAGTTAGTCGACAGATCATCCTCGTTGCACATCGAACCATTCAGTCCATAAGTGCTCGGATCCCCTCCTCAGCAAATCCCGCAGAGTGTAGCGGCTAACGACGCCAGTTCTGTGTTGGTTTATCAATCTTCTTTGGCTTCCTGCGTAGTGTTCTTGTTTGGCCACCCCTCTTTTAATTTGCTGTTCCCGCAGTCTGGCCATTGTTGTAGATTCACAGTCATCACTTGGTTCTCGCAAAAGTCTCACTTTTCGTAGAGCATTCAGAATTATTATGTACAGTATTATTAAGTTTAACTTCAGTGGTATGGAGTTTTTATGTCCATCTCCTTTTCTGTTCCAACATTTTTGTTCTTCAACTTCCGGGGTGAAACTGGTTCCCTCACTTCCGGTTGCAACTGTTTACGTTGACGACAAAATGGCGATGAAGGTGCTGGATTTACGTAAACAACATGAACGATGCATATTCACGGGCACTCCCAAGGATGAAATCAGATATGCTGAAGCCTTCTGGCAATCCGTCAGGCTGCAGCCTACCATGGAGTCGCGTCTGGTATCTTCAGACATCAAGCAGAGAATAGGCAAAAGAGCTGCATCCTCCAAGTCTGGTAAAATAACGCCAGCAGACAGACAGCCGAACATTCAAAATCAATGATTCATTTCATTCATGATTAATTTAATTATGATATAATATATTCCACTTCAGCACACATTGACAATTGAAATGCATTGGCTTTAATATGTTATATATGTAACTTCCACCAAGTTATCACATTAGGAAGAGAGCGGTATTACTATTAGTGTAAGTGTAATCATTACACATGCATTCTCGAATGTATAAAACATCACCTTCAGAGAAAACACTGCAGGCATTGCGAACGGCCAGAAATAGAGTACAACAGATGGCAAGAAGATGTGCGAACAGGTACTGGCTACAGCTCTCTGCTCAAATTCAAACTTGTGCAGACACTGGAAATATAAGAGGAATGTATGAGGGCATCAAGCAAGCTGTCGGTCCATCAAAAAATAAGATGGCCCCTTTACGATCAACTGAGGGGGTAATCATAAAAGATCGAGCGAAACAAATGGATCGCTGGGTAGAACACTACTCAGAGCTATACTCAGTGGATAACACTGTCAGCGAAGAAGCTCTGGAAGCCATCGATCAACAGTCCGCCATGCATGCCTTGGATAACGAACCTTGCCTCACAGAAATCAGCGAAGCACTAGACTCTCTCAAATCCGGCAAGGCACCTGGAAAAGATAGTATTCCACCTGAAATTTTAAAATGTAGCAAAGAAACAATCATCCCAGAACTGTATGCAATATTACAGCTCTGCTGGAGAGAAAAATCAATACCACAAGATATGAAAGACGCAAACATCGTTACCCTTTATAAAAACAAAGGCGACAGAAGCGACTGCAACAACTATCGCGGCATTTCCCTTCTCAGCATTACAGGCAAGATTTTTGCCAGAGTAATCCTTAAAAGATTACACATTCTTGCTGAAAGAATCTACCCGAATCGCAGTGCGGATTTAGACCCAACAGGTCCACCATCAATATGATTTTCTCACTCCGGCAGCTCCAAGAGAAGTGCAGAGAACAGAGGAAGCCATTATATATAGCCTTCATCGACCTCACAAAGGCATTTGACCTCGTGAGCAGAAGCGGCCTTTTTAAGGTCCTTGAAAAGGTTGGATGTCCACCCACCCTTCTTAGTCTCGTGAAATCATTCCACGAAAACATGCAGGGGACCATTTTATTTGACGGCTCAACATCCCAGTCATTCAGCATCAGCAGCGGAGTAAAGCAGGGATGCGTGCTTGCTCCTACACTCTTTGGTATCTTCTTTGCTGTTCTCTTAAGGCAAGCATTTGGGACTGCCACTGAAGGCATATACCTCCACACAAGATCTGATGGCAAACTTTTTAACCCATCAAGACTCAAGGCAAAGACCAAAATAAGACCAAGATGCGTAAGAGAACTACTTTTTGCAGATGATGCAGCACTGACTACTCATACAGCAGAAGATCTCCAAAGGCTCATAGATCGTTTTGCAGCTGCCTGCAAAGACTTTGGGCTCACCATTAGCCTAAATAAAACACAGGTGATGGAACAAGATGCTGATGCGCCTCCGTCAATCAAAATCTCTAATTATGAATTGAAAGTCGTCCACGATTTTGTGTATCTGGGATCGACAATATCAGATAATCTTTCATTAGAGACAGAAATCGACAGACGCATTGGAAAGGCAGCCACAACATTTTCCAGGCTAGCTAAAAGAGTTTGGGAGAATAATAGACTAACAGAGCGTACAAAAGCTCAAGTATATAAAGCTTGTGTTGTTAGCACACTACTCTACGGGTCTGAATCCTGGACCCTGTACTCAAGACAGGAAAGGAAGTTGAATTCCTTCCACATAAGATGTCTGAGACGTATCCTGGGCATAACATGGAAAGACCACATAACAAACAAACAGGTGCTTGAAAGAGCAGATATTACCACAGTGCACACCCTCCTCAAGCAGAGACGCCTCCGGTGGTTGGGCCACGTATCTCGAATGGAGGACGAACATATTCCCAAAGATCTCCTTTACGGAGAACTAGCCACAGGAAAGAGGCCAACCGGAAGACCCCAAATGCGATATAGGGATGTGTGTAAACAAGATATGAAAACCATTGGAATAGATCCAGACACGTGGGAGAGAGTTGCAACAGACAGATGCTCCTGGAGAAGAGATGTACGAAACGGACTGGTGCTCTTTGAGCGCAATCAGATCCAAAAAACTGAGGAGAGACGGCACAGGCTCAAAGAGCAGTCACTTACTGCGGGACTTGCCTCGTCTCACAGATGCGGAAACTGTGACAGAGATTGTCATTCTCGAATTGGACTATACAGTCACCAGCGGTGCTGCCAGGCACCTCCCAAGCGGCACAACTCTATAGTCCTTCAGGACTGAAAGAGGCCTACTACTACTACTACTAATCATTACACTGTAATTGTAATGGGTTGGCAAATTGTAGGACCAACAAGTGGTGGATGAAAATATCTGTTGAGAGAGAGAGAGAGAGAGAGAGAGAGAGAGAGAGACTGAGAGAGAGAGACTGAGAGACTCTCAACTCTTTGCTCTACTTTGGATTTATTGCTTGGCATATTTCTTTGCCTGTTGTGACCTAATAAAATATGCAAAGTATGCCAGGCAATAAATTGTGCAACATACTGTTTGTAGCTTCTGTGTTTAAATTCATTCAGGAAAGTGATTATGGGCACTCCTCCTAATGACGGCTCCAAATTATTTAGTGTAAAATGCATCCCTTACAGGGCCTCATAAGGTCATTTCCGGGGCGATGTGTTGTCAATCTCTTACGTTTGAGAGTATCGTCATCTGCTAGACCGATTGACGTTTCAGTGTGTGGTGGACTGCTAGACCGATCGATGGATACAATAAAGGTTTATGGGCCTGGAGGGCCCTTACAGTCGCCGGAGTGTATATCCATATCATGCGCTACTGACGACAGTGAGGGCCCTCCGGCCCAGACACAGTTATTGCATTCATTGATCAGCCTAGCAGTCTGTGACACACTGAACTGGAAGTGATCAACAACACATTCAATGCTCGTTTCGATATGTATAATTTTTTCCCCCGCGGATATACTAATACAAGAGTTTAAAACATGTTTTCGGACAGTATTTACAACTTTTGTGCCACAATTTCCACATATAACTGTAAAATATTATTGGTACGTATTTCCATTTTCTCACTTCTGTATTTTAGTTCGTAGTTCATATTTTTTATTATATTAGCTAATGAGGCCCTGTGAGGGATGCATTTTGCACTAAATATTTCGGGGCTGTCGTTAGGAGGAGTGCCTGATTATGTGTCCTTCTGGCCTTTCCTCAGAGTCCTGAGTCTCTGCCAGATCCTCTGGTCACTACCTGTATGAACTTCAGTGGTACACACAAGACAGTATTAACTTCAGTGGTACACATATACACATGACAGTATTAATTATAGTGGTACACATATGACAGTATTAATTATAGTGGTACACATATGACAGTATTAACTTCATTGGTACACACATGACAGTATTAACTATAGTGGTACACACAAGATAGTATTAACTTCAGTGGTACACACAAGACAGTATTAACTTCAGTGGTACACATATACACATGACAGTATTAATTATAGTGGTACACATATGACAGTATTAATTATAGTGGTACACATATGACAGTATTAACTTCATTGGTTCACACATGACAGTATTAACTATAGTGGTACACACAAGATAGTATTAACTTCAGTGGTACACACAAGACAGTATTAACTTCAGTGGTACACACAAGACAGTATTAACTTCAGTGGTACACAAAAGACAGTATTAACTTCAGTGGTACACACAAGACAGTATTAACTTCTGTGGTACACACATGACAGTATTAACTTCAGTAGTACACACAAGACAGTATTAACTTCAGTGGTACACACAAGACAGTATTAACTTCTGTGGTACACACATGACAGTATTAACTATAGTAGTACACACATGACAGTATTAACTTCAGTGGTACACACATGACAGTATTAACTTCAGTAGTACACACATGACAGTATTAACTATAGTAGTACACACATGACAGTATTAACTTCAGTAGTACACACAAGACAGTATTAACTTCAGTAGTACACACATGACAGTATTAACTTCAGTAGTACACACATGACAGTATTAACTTCAGTAGTACACACATGACAGTATTAACTTCAGTAGTACACACATGACAGTATTAACTTCAGTAGTACACACATGACAGTATTAACTATAGTAGTACACACATGACAGTATTAACTTCAGTAGTACACACAAGACAGTATTAACTTCAGTAGTACACACAAGACAGTATTAACTTCAGTAGTACACACAAGATAGTATTAACTTCAGTTGTACACACATGACAGTATTAACTTCAGTGGTACACACATGACAGTATTAACTTCAGGGGTACACACATGACAGTATTAACTTCAGTGGTACACACATGACAGTATTAACTTCAGCGATACACACAAGACAGTATTAACTTCAGTGGTACACACAAGACAGTATTAACTTCAGTGGTACACACATGACAATATTAACTATAGTAGTACACACAAGATAGTATTAACTTCAGTAGTACACACATGACAGTATTAACTTCAGTGGTACACACATGACAGTATTAATTTCAGTAGTACACACATGACAGTATTAACTTCAGTAGTACACACATGACAGTATTAACTTCAGTAGTACACACATGACAGTATTAACTATAGTAGTACACACATGACAGTATTAACTTCAGTAGTACACACAAGACAGTATTAACTTCAGTAGTACACACAAGACAATATTAACTTCAGTAGTACACACAAGATAGTATTAACTTCAGTTGTACACACATGACAGTATTAACTTCAGTGGTACACACATGACAGTATTAACTTCAGGGGTACACACATGACAGTATTAACTTCAGGGGTACACACATGACAGTATTAACTTCAGTGGTACACACATGACAGTATTAACTTCAGCGATACACACAAGACAGTATTAACTTCAGTGGTACACACAAGACAGTATTAACTTAAGTGGTACACACATGACAATATTAACTATAGTAGTACACACAAGATAGTATTAACTTCAGTAGTACACACATGACAGTATTAACTTCAGTGGTACACACATGACAGTATTAACTTCAGGGGTACACACATGACAGTATTAACTTCAGGGGTACACACATGACAGTATTAACTTCAGTGGTACACACATGACAGTGTTAACTTCAGTGGTACACGCATATGACAGTATTAACTTCAGTGGTACACACATGAAAGTATTAAGTTCAGTTGTACACACATGACAGTATTAACTCTAAGTTGTACACACATGACAGTGTTAACTCAAGTAGTACACACATGACAGTATTAACTCAAGTAATACACACATGACAGTATTAACTCAAGTAGTACACACATGACAGTGTTAACTCTAATGCTACATACATGACACACCAATTGTACTCACAAGACAGTATTAACCTGTAACATTGTCTCTTTTAAGGCGCATCTATTGAGCAATGTGGATGTGAATCAGGTAAGATTGCTTCTTTTTGTGAATCAGTTGTTATTGATTGGATATAAGGATCATCTAAACCACACAATGAAACTATCCATTTGTCACCTAGTATCCTTCGGATCTCAGCTGAGTGCATGCACTCTGTGCACTGACAAGTAGCAGAATGTGTGTGTGTACCACAATGTGTGTGTACCTGAATGTGTGTGTGCGTGTACCAGAATGTGTGTGTGTACCAGAATGTGTGTGTGTGTGTGTGTACCAGAATGTGTGTGTTTGTACCAGAATGTGTGTGTGTGTGTACCAGAGTGTGTGTGTCTGTGTATATGTGTGTGTACCAGAATGTGTGTGTGTGTGTGTGTACCAGAATGTGTGTTTGTACCAGAATGTGTGTGTGTGTACCAGAATGTGTATGTACCAGAATGTGTGTGCGTGTGTGTACCAGAATGTGTGTGTACCAGAATGTGTGTGTGTGTGTGTGTGTGTGTGTGTACCTGAATGTGTGTGTACCAGAATGTGTGTGTGTACCAGAATGTGTGTGTACCAGAATGTGTGTGCGTATGTGTACCAGAATGTGTGTGTGTGCATGTGTGTACCAGAATGTGTGTGTGTGTGTACCAGAATGTGTGTGTTTGTACCAGAATGTGTGTGTGTGTGTGTACCAGAATGTGTGTGTCTGTGTATGTGTGTGTGTACCAGAATGTGTGTGTGTGTGTGTACCAGAATGTGTGTGTGTGTGTACCAGAATGTGTATGTACCAGAATGTGTGTGTGTTTACCAGAATGTGTGTGCGTGTGTGTACCAGAATGTGTGTGTGCATGTGTGTACCAGAATGTGTGTGTGTATCAGAATGTGTGTGTGTGTGTGTGTGTGTACCAGAATGTGTGTGTGTACCCGAATGTGTGTGTGTACCAGAATGTGTGTGTTTACCAGAATGTGTGTGCGTGTGTGTACCAGAATGTGTGTGTGTGTGTGTACCAGAATGTGTGTGTGTGTGTACCAGAATGTGGTGTGGTGTGTGTACCAGAATGTGTGTTTGTACCAGAATGTGTGTGTGTGTACCAGAATGTGTATGTACCAGAATGTGTGTGCGTGTGTGTACCAGAATGTGTGTGTACCAGAATGTGTGTGTGTGTGTGTGTGTGTACCTGAATGTGTGTGTACCAGAATGTGTGTGTGTACCAGAATGTGTGTGTACCAGAATGTGTGTGCGTATGTGTACCAGAATGTGTGTGTGTGCATGTGTGTACCAGAATGTGTGTGTGTGTGTGTGTACCAGAATGTGTGTGTGTGTACCAGAATGTGTGTGTGTGTACCAGAATGTGTGTGTCTGTGTATGTGTGTGTGTACCAGAATGTGTGTGTGTGTGTGTGTGTACCAGAATGTGTGTGTGTGTGTGTACCAGAATGTGTGTGTGTTTACCAGAATGTGTGTGCGTGTGTGTACCAGAATGTGTGTGTGCATGTGTGTACCAGAATGTGTGTGTGTATCAGAATGTGTGTGTGTGTGTACCAGAATGTGTGTGTGTACCCGAATGTGTGTGTGTACCATAATGTGTGTGTTTACCAGAATGTGTGTGCGTGTGTGTACCAGAATGTGTGTGTGTGTGTACCAGAATGTGTGTGTGTACCAGAATGTGTGTGTACCAGAATGTGTGTGTGTTTACCAGAATGTGTGTGCGTGTGTGTACCAGAATGTGTGTGTGCATGTGTGTACCAGAATGTGTGTGTGTATCAGAATGTGTGTGTGTGTGTTCCAGAATGTGTGTGTGTGTGTGTGTGTGTGTGGTGTGTACCCGAATGTGTGTGTGTACCAGAATGTGTGTGTTTACCAGAATGTGTGTGCGTGTGTGTACCAGAATGTGTGTGTGTGTGCCAGAATGTGTGTGTGTACCAGAATATGTGTGTGTGTGTGTGTACCAGAATGTGTGTGTGTGTACCAGAAAGTGTGTGTGTACCAGAATGTGTGTGTGTGTGTACCAGAATGTGTGTGTGTGTGTGTACCAGAATGTGTGTGTGTGTGTACCAGAATGTGTGCATGTGTGTACCAGAATGTGTGCGTGTGTGTACCAGAATGTGTGTGTGTTTACCATAATGTGTGTGTGTATATACCAGAATGTGTGTGTATACCAGAATGTGTGTGTGTGTACCAGAATGTGTGTGTGCGTGTGTGTGTGTACCAGAATGTGTGTGTGTGTACCAGAATGTGTGTGTGTGTACCAGAATGTGTGTGTGTGTACCAGAATGTGTGTGTGTTTACCATAATGTGTGTGTGTATACCAGATTGTGTGTGTATATACCAGAATGTGTGTGTATATACCAAAATGTGTGTGTGTACCAGAATGTGTGTGTGTGTGTGTGTGTACCAGAATGTGTGTGTATATACCAAAATGTGTGTGTGTACCAGAATGTGTGTGTGTACCAGAATGTGTTGTGTGTACCAGAATGTGTGTGTTGTCATAGAGCACATCTGTAGTGTGGTAGCAACTGTCTCTACGCTCTATGTAACAATGCTTGTACAGAGAGGACTAACAAGTTCTCTGGGTTAATATAAATCAGGCTTTATTTGAATATAGTGGCCGATACAAAATCACATTACAATTCTATCAAGATGTTGACTTCTCTTTTCTCGTCCTTGGTGTTTTCTGACTACCCCAACAACAAGCCACGTCACGACTTGAGCATCTTTCTTATCATTCTATCATGATGCTCAAGCGTGCTGTAGCTTTGCACACCTAAACTAATACATTCTGCTACACCTCCCTATGTTTGAAAAGACTTTTTTCTTCCAAAAGTCTTTAACTCCTAATCCCTCTATCCTACATCTTCTCTCCTTACCTCCCATAATTTCTCTAAGCCGCCCCAAACTAACTCTATTTTAGGTGAATATTTCCTTCCAATTGTACCACATAGCAAACCACTATGAAGTCACACTTCTTCTTCGTTTCTGGCTCTTCAAACATAACATATATTATTTACATATCCTCAATAACATTTAAATCTCAACTTTATACAATACATCATAACACATATGGTTACCTTTTTGAAATACTTCTTCTTCTTTTCATAAGCAATCCGCTTAACTCTTCTTATCATGAACTCAACAAATTCAAAACTCTTCTGATACTACCTCAACTCCCTATTGTCATCACTAACCGTATTACCTCCACATTACTACTTTTCTACTTTCAACTAACCTGAAATCACTTGCACACGATAGAAAGACAAAGAATCGGTGCGCACCGAAGATTCAAAGAAGTAGAACTCTTCCACACAAAAACCACACTCAGCTAAATCACACACACCTTTACCCCCCTATGTCATTTGAGACTTTATGTAATAAAGTCTAAAACAATTATATCTTCTACAGTACCACTTATTATGGTAACAGTTTACGCTGCTATCTACAGCATCAAATACTAACCATCGAAAATATTATTCACTCCCCAAATGTCTATATATTACAGACCTCTTTCCCTCATCATCTCACATAATTAATCTTCTCCTTTTAATCTTGCCGAAATTTTCAGCGACCCCTTAATGTCCATTTATTATGGGCATATCTACTAAAACCTCTACTTATGCCGTTATCAACAACAACAATATACTACCCCTGAACTCATATCTGTGACTGCTTGCAATCAACGTTATTCAATTACAGTCCATATAACACGGACCCTCAAAAACCCCATGTCATTTTGTCTCCACAGTGACAATGTTCATTTCACACTTACACCCCTTTACTATTGTACCAAGAATATATAAAAACATGGATTCAATTCATGTTTTACTTCGTCTTCAGACTGTCTGGCGTAGCACGTTACCCACTTCTTCTTCTATAAGCCAGCAATCTCGTGTCTCTTATCATCATGGCTCTAAATCCATGTTCACCTGCGACCCCATGGAAACCATGTTCAAAACTTTCCCCTCATTTACCCCACTGCTATATACGTTATTCACATTAATCTTTTCTTCCCCAATATGGCGTCCAATCCATATATATTCAATGGTGACTTAATGTAGCTCTTATTTTTAACTTCCCCATAACCATTTTATTTGTGTAGTAACCCCGTCATATGTTTTCAACACTTCATAGCCATATCAACCTCTCTACGCTGATTATCACAGCAACCAGAATATACCCATGAACTTATTATTCACAAAGAGAATGTGTCTCTCTACTAGTTCTCAGTAGTTTATTAACTCTTTTCTGAACGAAGGGTCTTAAATAAAGCCCCATGTATTGTCTTTATTCTAGACAAAACCATAACTATTTGTAAATTAAACTTAACTTAACTAATTTCTAACATATTTTTCAACGTATTTGTAAACAAGGTAATTACTATTCAACATGACAAGACAATTCAAGTTAAAATATGAGCCAACCAAAATAAAACAACAGGATGTCATACCCCCCCCCCCCCCCAAGTTTTGAACTGTTTATCCCCAACAATAAAACATGCAACAATTTAAATTAGAAGAAAATATCTAGTGTTACCTAACACTACTGGTCTCTTTTACGGACCAGTAGTTTGTACGCAAAAGACTAAAAACACAATAATCCTATTCTAAAATCAAATAGTGACAATCAAGCAAATCAAGCAAAAATAATATAACATACCATACATATTCAATCAACATTGGTCTCTTATACTAACCAATGAAATACATATCTATTCACCCAAGTTATGCCTATTCCGTTATTCTTATAACATAAAACAAAACAACTCAATGCCAAGCATATATATCTGTTACCTACAGACCAATTCCTAACTTAGAACAATATCTGTTCTCTCTATAAAAGTCATTAATCAACAATGACCGTACTATCTACCAATAGAACCTGTGGCTCGGCACATCAATTGTTTCCCTTGTATTTGCACTAAGAATTACTACAACTACTTAATCATTACCGTTAACTACGGTATCTCCACCCTACTACGACCAGCAAAAAAAATTTTTTTTTTCTATTTACTATAGACCTCTCACCAATACATCTACCTACTGTACCAATAACTAATTCTACTTTTAAGTTTCTCGTCTACCCGACGCAATTAACTAACGTATCATTACTTTCCAACATCTCACCACAACTACTCTAAGCTATCCTCAAGTCTCTCCTAGCGTTCTTGCACCGCGATGATAGTTAAATCAGTCACACTTATCGGAAAACCTTCTCTAGTACTCTATTTATACTACATTCATATATCTAATCACATTCTCTTGTTTGCCTCACTCATCTTTCACTACTATTCCTATTTATCAGAACTCTATCAGAAACCATACACAACACCGCACATGCCTAACGACCAATCTCATTCCGACTGGGCAAACTATATTATCTCAATTCTCTCTATCAGGCATTCTTGCTTCGATATGTCTCTCTCTTCCAACGCTACTAAATCTGTTCCTTGAAACATCATTCAAAACGTTAACTCTCTTTCCGTCAACCTGTCATACAACTTCCATAATTTCCGTCCAAGATCACACATTCCAAACAAAAGACATCACACCTTTCTAACCACCTACTTTAACAATTTAGCACCAGCAAAACAGAGGCAACGACTATAACCAAAGAAGAACAAACAACAACAATTCAGCTAAACGAAAATTTCTCGAAACAAGTAAAGAGTCTCAAGTGCCTAGGAAGTATAATATCATCAAATGGCAAACCAGAAGATGATATTGACAACAGGTGTAATAAGGCTATTCAACTCTCTGGACAATTGGACAACTATGTATCAACAACTACCAAGCCTAAGTGTGTCGATCACTTCCACCCACATTGACACTTGACGGCGTTTCAAAACCTCACTCCTGCTTCACTCAGCGCGACGAACACCTGTTTGTCTACACTTGTACTCACGCACGGACTAAACGCCTCGTACATGCATGCTGTACTTATCACTTGCCATCATCCCATCCATTCTCGACGCACATATGTTTGTCTTATTTCTACTTTTCTCAATCATTCACTCGTTTTCAAAGGTCAGAATCTATATATTATCTCTCGCAAACTATATCTCTTTTACACACTAACCAGCACTATCAACGATCTCTCAAAACAAACCTCATTCCGCTGAGCCACTAACCTCGTAACTATCATTCTATACTTCTCCACACAACAACTTTCTCAGATTTAATCACCTCTTCTTTCTCTACAAGCATCATATAATTACGTCATCCCCCTCACCAAGAACTCGTATTCTTCAAGCATCAACTTCTACAGTCTTTTACTCTTAATATTCTCGCGTTCAACTGGCTATTTTACACATGATACTCCATTTCTCCTCAATCTATATCTCCTCATCAGACACTCTCGGTTCAGCTGTCAACAATACTATACTTACTTCTCAAACCACCAAGCGAAACTATCTCAGACATCACGTCATAACTCTGAGTCGAACCATTTCTAGTACGAACATTCATACTTAGTTTATCTCTCTCTCTACTAATTCTGTGCTGAATCTACTCTACTTTAATCACACCAGTTATACATCACTCAACGTGATTAACTCTCTGTATCTATCCATTCCGGACAAATGACATTTCAATTTCTACCTTGTTTACTCTCCCTACACCGCAACCAAACACAAGATATTCTGTATTACGTATCCACGTAGAATATCAGTTTTCGTGACTCTCTATCCTCAACAACACTATTGCCTACCCTGTACCATGTGATGCTGCACCAAAAAAATTCATGTGCCTATTTTAGACAACCCATATATCTATATGCTCAAACCGCAATTCCTCTCATAAGCTAAAACAATTCCATATGTCCTTCCTCACCCAAGGAATTTTAACAGCCATAGAACGCATCTAAGCCAAATATTTCATTGTCTCTCAGTACATTAGTACGTCTTTCTTCAATTATGTCATCTTCACTATCTGTTGTTAATCTGTTGTTAAAGTACTCAGGTCTTAAGGTCATATATTCTTCTATTTTTCTTAAGTCACTTTCTGTCGTTGAGTAAATTTCCGCTATCTGTCTATTATTATTATTCTTCTTAAATGAGTTCTTTCTATTTCCTTTATTTGCGTCGGTCTGCTCACTGTTTCCTGTATAACTTACATAACGTTTATATTTCCCCATCTCGTCTTCAGATGACACACTGATAATAGTTCCCTCATCAGACTCATAGTAGTTTACTGCAGACACGTCGATCCTATTCCCATGGTCGGCTTTAGAACGTCTGACTTTCTTCTTACTTTTATTCCTCATGCTCCGGTTCTGTACAACTCCTATATCATTACCTGAAGTATTCTCTCCATAACCTGAACTCTCACACCTAACATTCCTACACCATTTAGGGATTAAGTTAATGTCTATACCCGAGAAACTTGACATACCATTCGTCGTACCTTTATTGACCACCAGACTGTTACTATTTCTTTCCTCAATACTTTTCCTCTTTGGTCTTTTTTCATCTTTGGTTCTCGTCTGTTTATCTTTCTTAATTTCAACCGTGTCTCTCTTAGTCGAGTGAGTTGGTTTTAACTGAGTCTCTATTAACTCGGTTTGGCTTCCCTTTGTTATCTTTACTGTATCAACCTGTGTTTGTGTGTTCCGTTCTACCACTTCATTCACCTGTGTCTGAGTCTCTTGGTCTATTTTCTTCTTTTCTTGTCTAAGAGTCAGATTCGCAACCAGCTTAGTTGTTGAATTCTTACTTACGTTTTCTACTCTGTTCTTTGACCCTGACCTCAAATACTGTTTCCGTCTTTGTTCAAACCAGTCGTCACGTTTTTTCCTAGCATTCTTGCTATAGGATGGCCACTTCCATAACTTATTGGAAAAATCTCTCTCAGGACCATTCTTGTATCTATAACAGCTATTCCAGTCCGACCTTTCACCATTACGTCTGTTCTTACCGTCTTTTACCCTATATACATCAGGCCTTGGTTCGTCATAACCATATTGTCTTCTGTCTTTATTAAGCAGTGGCTGTCTCCTGTTATTCTTTCCTACTCTATTACAGTCTACCTTAAATCTATAAGGCTCTTGTCTAGTCGTTCTGTTCTGCAACGTTTCTACAAAATTTTCTACTTCAATAACTGCTACTTTAAACTCTCCCAACCATGTACTGATACGTTTCAATTCCATATGTAGGTAATTCATACTTATTTCTCTGTAATTTCTATCAAGCTTGAAACAATATTCCTACTTCTTCCTCTGCATATTCCTTGGTACCTGAAAAAAAAAACTCGTCTTGAGCCCAGCTGCAATAATTCTCAATTATGCCTGTTTCTCTACTGTGCTGTGATGGGTCTGCCTGTTGCCATATCCTGTTGTTTCTTTTGCTATGCTGAAATATTTTACTATACACCTATACAAGCAAATTCACATTTATAACAACTTAATTTAAAGATATGATCGTATTTAACTTACGCAATTCCTAATAATAATTGTTCAATCAGTCAATAGTATCCAAAATGACATTTAAAGTTTAACTAATTACCATTATTTCTGCTCTTGATCCAAGAAATATGGATTCACCTATGTCCGCTGAAAATTTTCTTGCCAGGTAGAACCCAAACGTTAGGAGTTTGTATTTGTTGAAATCATCCAAACGATCATGTAATTTCGGTGAGCTTCTTCTTCCAACGTCTCAAGTTTCAGTACCTTCAGCCCCTGGGTGGGCCCCTACCAGACTTCAGCCTTCTTTTCACCCGATAACGGGGCACATCTAAGCGACGTCTTGAAAACTGGTCTAGCTCAATAAAGCGATTTGACTTTGGGTCCCCTCTTCAGCAGGTCGGCAACCCAATATGCCCAACTACCTCCGAGGGTTCCCTAACGATATGTTCGCTTTTGTTGAAAAACATTCTGATTAGAGCAACCACGAGTGAAAATTTCTTCTTACTTTCCAACCAAAGGAGCAATTGGCTTGATTCTTCAGGCACCCAAGGTCACGGTTCAATGAACATAACGGCTTTGAGTTCACTCTAGGTAGTCTTGATACAAAGAAGGTAACCGCTCTCTCAGAACAACATTTCTATTCTGGTTACATTCGTTTTGAAATTTCTTTGCTCCTGGACCTGGACAAATCTCAGCATGTGACTGGTTGACCTTCAAACACAAGGCAAGGTTACCAACGGCTGTAATACCGGCAGGTCAAAGTTTATAATATTTTTTTTTTACAAGAATCCCGTTCCTTCAAATAGTTATGATGAAAACATCTCAGCAACACTCCGTATGCAATCATGTTGTACAGATGGCTCTATTCACAAATCTTGATAATTTTGATAGTGTCCAAAAAATGTTGAAATGTTCTTTCTTACTCAATCAAAAATGATCCGATTTTGAACTTTTTGTTTAAATGAGTCTAAACTTTTCAAGAGAAACTCACATACTATAAACTGACATCAAGAGTGACTTTCTTACTTCACATTGTGGCCGCGAGCTCCAAGTAAAAAATATCGAATCCTGTATGCGGCACCATTTAATCCTCCTGTAACAATGCTTGTACAGAGAGGACTAACAAGTTATGCTGGATTATTTTAAACCATGCTTTATTTGATTATGATGGTCGATACAAAATCACAGTATAATTCTATCATGATGTTGACTTCTCTTCTATCGTCCTTGGTGTTTTCTGACTACCCCAACAACAAGCCACGTCACGACTTGAGCATCCTTCTAGCTGTTCTATATTGATGCTCAAGCGTGCTGTAGCTTTGCACACCTAAACTAATACATTCTGCTACATCTAGCTCGTTGTACTATTCATTGGTGAGCTGTACACTAAGTATCTATGTGACTGCTTACATACGAAGATAACGAGACAACCATTAGACACTCAAAAAGAACTTGAATAAGCTCCAGTGCAGTGATGAACAATGATCTATTCACCATTGGCAGGACATGAATGAAGCCTTCTTATGTTGATGATGCTTATGCCTTCAGGCCCTCACACCTGTCTAACATTCCTTCATCATTCCCACAACATGCACTGCCTACCTGGCTAAAGTCTGGACTGCCTAAGTTGATCTATCGTTACCTTGTGCCAGATGCGTTCACTCTAGCTCACTCCTGTGTCTGAAGCTACAACCGGTTCATTAACGCCTTGTCAGCCTCCTTCAGTTATTCGGACCCTTGGGTGACTTGACGATGCCCGAAGTGGTTGATTTCTTCACCTGTTAATTCCATCACTGTCTGATGCCTGATCGTGTAAGATGTGGTGCTCTAACGTGCAGCGTCCTCATGTGAGTGTTGGTGAAGGACATCCTACCTCTGGGTTAGCTGACTCACAACTCTTTAACTTCCCCTTACGTTGTCAGGCTACGTCTTACAATGACGTTTACTATGTTTATTATGAGTGCCACCACGTGCGACGTTTGTGACATTCTATTAATATCTCTTGATGCGCTAACTCATCAAATTAATTCTATGCTACTGTCATTTGCTATATGACAGCTTTGCCCTCTCCACAATGAAAATGTTTGTAAAAACATTTTCCATATTATCTCGACATCCATGACATGTGTGTATACCTGATTGTGTGTGTATATACCAGAATGTGTGTGTATGTACCAAAATGTGTGTGTATGTACCAAAATGTGTGTGTGTACCAGAATGTGTGTGTGTATATACCAAAATGTGTGTGTATGTACCAAAATGTGTGTGTGTACCAAAATGTGTGTGTGTACCAGAATGTGTGTGTGTATACCAGAATGTGTGTGTATATAACAGAAAGTGTGTGTATGTATCAGAATGTGTGTGTGTACCAGAATGTGTGTACACCAGAATGTGTATGTACCAGAATGTGTGTGTACCTGAATGTGTGTGTACCTGAATGTGTGTGTACCTGAATGTGTGTGTTTGTACCTGAATGTGTGTGTATCAGAATGTGTGTGTGCCAGAATGTGTGTACACCAGATTGTGTGTGTACCAGAATGTATGTGTGTACCAGAATGTGTGTGTATCAGAATGTATGTGTGTACCAGAATGTGTGTATACCAGAATGCATGTGTACCAGAATGTGTGTATACTAAAATGCGTGTATAACAGAATGTGTGCACCAGAATGCACATTTACTATATATATTACTAGCTGACCCGGCCCGGCTTCGCCCAGGCCCTGGAGGGGATCTATCTATCTATCAGTCTGTCTGTCTGCTTGTTTGTCTGTCTGGCTGGCTGACCCGGCCCGGCTTCACCCAGTCCCTGGTGGGGAGCATCTCATTTAATTCATATAAGTAGTCATATAAGCTCTCCTGTTCCCGACTATCTGTCTGTCTGTCTATCTGACCGGGCCCGGCTTCACCCAGTCCCTGGTGGGGAGCATCTAATTTAATTCATATACGTAGTCATATAAGCTCTCCCGTTCCCGACTATCTGTTTGTCTGTCTGTCCCGGCCCGGCTTCACCCAGTCCCTGGTGGGGAGCATCTAATTTAATTCATATAAGTAGTCATATAAGCTCTCCCGATCCCGACTGTCTGTCTGTCTATCTGTCTGTCTGTCCCGGCCCGGCTTCACCCAGTCCCTGGTGGGGAGCATCTAATTTAATTCATATAAGTAGTCATATAAGCTCTCCCGTTCCCGACTGTCTGTCTGTTTATCTGTCTGACCGGCGTGGTTTCGCCCAGCTCTTGGTGCACAGTAACTTAAAAGAATGTCCTTCCACACACCATTCAATGAAAACTGTAGAAAAAGATGGGTTACAATGTTATGCATTATGCATTATTTTTATGAAAACTTTGAAAATGCCTTAAAGATTATATCATTATTTATTATAACTCATATGCCTGAAAATAACTATAGACAAAGAGTTTAACAATAGTGCAAGTAAGTCCAACAATATGACTATAAAGTATATACAAATGTTATTAAAAGTTATGCCCCTTGAAATAACTTTTCTAGAGTGAAGTCCCCCTGCTATATAGATATTATATAATGAAAATGGAAAAGTAAATGTTATTAAATAAGTCGAAGATTTTACATTAAGAAATTATTATAGTCGGTTGCAAATGAATGAAAGGAAGACGTGTAGAAAATTTCATCTCAATCGGATGTACCGTTATCGAACGCATCCAATACCCACAAACAAACATACACTCTGTTTTATAGATGTAGATTTTAGGGTAAGTTTCTTATTCTGAAATTTTGCCATCACATGGTCTATTAAGCCTACTTGGTATAATTTGCAGTGGAGTAAATTTTAACATGTACAAAGTTTACAGGCATTGGAGAAAAGAGGCAGAGGCAGACCAAAAGAAATGATGCTGTATGGACAGAGATGGAGGCATAGAGGAATATCATCAACAGAGCACCAAGGACCAAGATCTGAGGAGAGATTTGAACACCCGCAACAGCTGGCAAGGCACGTGATTATAATGATGAGATAATTGTGGATTTAACCATAAAGGAGTATGTCTCAGAAAGTGACAACAGTCAGTGTGATATGATGATGATAAGATTGTGGACTCAGCCTTAAAGGAGTATGTCTCAGAAAGTGACAGCAGTTGGTGTGAAATGATTATGATAAGATTGTGGACTCAACCTTAAAGGAGTATGTCTCAGAAAGTGACAGCAGTTGGTGTGAAATGATGATGATAAGATTGTGGACTCAGCCTTAAAGGAGTATGTCTCAGAAAGTGATAGCAGTTGGTGTGATATGATGATGATAAGATTGTGGACTCAGCCTTAAAGGAGTATGTCTTAGAAAGTGATAGCAGTTGGTGTGATATGATGATGATAAGATTGTGGACTCAGCCTTAAAGGAGTATGTCTTAGAAAGTGACAGCAGTTGGTGTGATATGATGATGATAAGATTGTGGACTCAGCCTTAAAGGAATATGTCTTAGAAAGTGATAGCAGTTAGTGTGATATGATGATGATAAGATTGTGGACTCAGCCTTAAAGGAGTATGTCTCAGAAAGTGACAGCAGTCGGTGTGATATGATGATGATAAGATTGTGGACTCAGCCTTAAAGGAGTATGTCTCAGAAAGTGATAGCAGTTGGTGTGATATGATGATGATAAGATTGTGGACTCAGCCTTAAAGGAGTATGTCTTAGAAAGTGACAGCAGTTGGTGTGATATGATGATGATAAGATTGTGGACTCAGCCTTAAAGGAGTATGTCTTAGAAAGTGATAGCAGTTGGTGTGATATGATGATGATAAGATTGTGGACTCAGCCTTAAAGGAGTATGTCTCAGAAAGTGACAGCAGTCGGTGTGATATGATGATGATAAGATTGTGGACTCAGCCTTAAAGGAGTATGTCTCAGAAAGTGATAGCAGTTGGTGTGATATGATGATGATAAGATTGTGGACTCAGCCTTAAAGGAGTATGTCTTAGAAAGTGACAGCAGTTGGTGTGATATGATGATGATAAGATTGTGGACTCAGCCTTAAAGGAGTATGTCTCAGAAAGTGACAGCAGTCGGTGTGATATGATGATGATAAGATTGTGGACTCAGCCTTAAAGAAGAATGTCTCAGAGAAAGTGACTGCAGTCGGTGTGATATGATGATGATAAGATTGTGGACTCAGCTTTAAATGAATATGTCTCAGAAATATAAATGAGTCCTGTACTTACTCATTAAGACATATAAATGAATCCTATACTTACTGTATGTGTGTTATTAAGATATATAAATGAGTCCTGTACTTACTGTAATCGATTTGGCAGCAAACCGCATTGCGTTGGTTTTTTATGAAATGGTATGGATGCTGGTCGTTCAGAAAGCAGTGGCAAACTACTGAATGTAAACTTGCCAAGCGATCACAACAGCAAAATATGCTGTTGGTGACTGCAACATCCTGTAAAGGATATGCAATTAACTTTTTAACTTACCGTATGTGTGTCCTTAAGATAAATAAATTAGTCCTGTACTTACTTATTGTAGGGTTGTGTCCTTAAAAACATAAAAAATTAGCCCCTGTAGTACTTCCATTTTGGGGGGTTTCCAAAATTGTAAATTAGTCCTGTAGTACTTACTGTATGTGTGTCCTTAAGACATATAAATTAGTCCGGGTTTTACTTATTTTTTCTGTTTTTTTTTTTTTTTTTTTTTTTTTTTTTTTTGTTGTTTTTTTTTTTTTTCATATCCTAATCACTGTCAACACCAGAAGTTTACTGTTGTTGTTGATGTCTTGGCAATTTTACGTTCAGTAGTTTGCATTGTTTTCTGAATGACTGGCTCCCATACCAACACGTTAAAACCTATCGCGATGCTGTCTGCTGCCAAATCGGTAGCAGCTGTGTTTCGAACTCGGGTAAGCGAGCTCACGAATCGCATCCGTAAACTCTCAGCCACAGAGACCGGCATGTGTGTCCTTAAGGCATATAAATTAGTCCTGTACTGACTGTATGTGTGTTAACTATGGCTTTTATAACTAAACATGCACTGAATTGTACATTTGCAGATAAGAAACTCAGTGAATTATTTATTCGTGCACGGACACTGGATCAGATTGAGACATTTCAACGTCTCCGCAGGCTGGCAGAAGCAAGAATTGAGGACAGAAATAGGCTGCATAAACGCAGAGAGGAGCGAATAAATGTAGGATTGATATCTTTATCTGTTTGTGGATATCAAAACTATACTTTCCCAGGCCAGCCAGCTACAGGGTCATGAGTGTATTTGTTTGTTTGTGTCTCTGTAGTTTTCCGACGTCCACCTCAATTGTGTGGGAGCTGTGATGGTATAGTGGCTAGACTCTTGCTGGGCAGTCTGGTGACTAGAGTTTGACCCACGTCAACGAAGATTTGAATTTAAAAAATGCACCCAGTCTAAAACTGGTAGCCAGACATATTGTGGGAAATAAAGGCGTGCAGCATGATACTGATCACATGATCACCCACCAAGTGCCGATTGGTCTATACAAAGTGGTTCTAGCACCATCTGCCCAATGCCCATAAGGGTTGTAAATGGGCCCTTCAGTTACTACTTTTTAAAAATTGTCCCGAAGCAGTTTCTTGTTATGAGTCTGTGATAGCACCATCACCATGTTGTAGGCTTGAGGAATAGGTGGCTAATTTTTCCCTCACTTTGGCAAGCGATGAGCCCATGCAATGAACCCAGCTATGGCAGTGCTGTTTACTTACCCAATGCAGTTTGCTATCAAATTCACCAGCGCACCAACCTTAAATGATAGCTTTGCTGGTATAGTGAGGCGTGGCTGGCCAAGTGGATAGACACCCCGTCGTACACTGCAAGGTACTACAGGCAGTAGATGACAGCTGCTATAGTGCATGTGCCACAGAGCAGGTGCCCGGTTTACGCCATAGAAAAGATGGGAAGAAGCCTAGAGTCAAAAGTGCAAGAAGAGCTAAGGGATACAAGTTGACAACGAAAAACGTCACACCAATGCAATCGTGACAACAAAAACATACGTTGTAGGGCGATCAAGAAGAAAGGTCGTGCGTTGGAATTCGGGAACAAATTGGTGTGGCTATTGGATGATTGGAAGTGTAGCAGTGGCTATCAAGTAATAACAGCTGGATATATATATATATATATATATATATATATATATGATATATATATATATATATATATATATATATATTATATATATATATATATAGGATCGCCATTGATCCAAGAACGACAAGCTGAACCTAGACACGATCCGATAAATATGACAGCAAAGACGGTTGGGATGAACAGAAGAAGGAGAAGTACGGACGAGTAACGCCAGAGTGAACTCGGAACTGGTTAGAATATTGTATCTTAGTGTACACATATTTAGATGCCGATCCTGGCAACAACAGGTCCTCTAATTAAGTAAGTCCGTCTTAACTGCTTCTCCATGTATATAAAATTGAACTATAACTGAGTCAATATAACAGTCAAATCCATCAATGGTGAACTTTGAAAAATTGGAGGAACGTATGAGTTTAGCAAGCGAATACTGCTTTAATGTGGCAGTTAACAGAGTTATGATAATATCTCCTGTACAATTAGAGGACCTGTTGTTGCCAGGATTGGCATCTAAATATGCGTACACTAAGATACAATATTCTAACCTGTTCCGAGTTCACTCTGGCGTTACTCGTCCGTACTTCTTCTTCTGTTCATCCCGACCGTCTTTGCTGTCATATTTATCAGATCGTGTCTAGGTTCAGCTTGTCGTTCTTGGATCCATGGCGATCCTAATATATATATCTCCAGCTGTTATTACTTGATAGCCACTGCTACACTTCCAATCATCCAATAGCCACACCAATTCGTTCCCGAATTCCAATGCATAACCTTTCTTCTTGATCACCCCACAACGTATGTTTTTGTTGTCATGATTGTGTTAGTGTGACGTTTTTCGTTGTCAACTTGTATCCCTTAGCTCTTCTTGCACTTTTGACTCTAGGCTTCTTCCCATCTTTTCTATGGCGTAAACCGGGCACCTGCTCTGTGGCACATGGGTGTTTGAATAAATGGGGGCAGCCTTGGCTGAGAGGTTTACAGTGCCCACCTCAGGATTTGAAGGTACTGGGTTTGATCCCCGCACAGGTTTGGACATTTTCCTAGAAACCAATGGTGTCTAATGGTATCACTTGCTCCCCTGACCTTTTGGGTTGTTGGATAAGTGCAGAGAACTTTGATAAGGGCAAAGAACTTGGATAGGGGCAAAGAACTTAGATAAGTGCAAAGAACTCAGATAAGGGCAAAGAACTTGGATGAGGGCAAAAAAGAGGAGCTCCTGTTTGCAAGATATGCATGTTAAAAATCTCAAGACAGTTAGAAATTGCAAAGAGTAGGCCTTAAGGCCCTGGCAAACATTATTATGAAAGAAAATCTACACATTAGTAAATAGAGCTGGATGTCTTGGATTTGTCTAAGGGGAGGAAACTACTGATATATGCTGAAGTCGGACATGCTGACCTTTAAGTGCACAACTAAGGGAACACACTTCCCTCAAAAAAGAAACAAAGAAGAATAAGTTTCAATAAATGAGGTTAGCCAGACATACCATTTGATACATGACTTCATAGACAAGTCTACAGATGACCAGTAATTCTTCTCGCACATTAGTTTTCTACATAATCTCCATAACCACCAAGGAATTTATCTCAGCCCATGAGATATGACTGTTGAGGTCTCACAGTCAGGATATTGCAGCTTGCTGGACTTGGTCAGTGGTTCCTCAGAGGGAGGTTCAAACAAATGAAAGTCACTGGGTGCCAGGTCAGGGCTGAGAGGTGGGTGTTCAAGCACCTTCAGCTTGAAGTGCAGCAGCAGTTCGCACATACAGTTTGCAGTGTGGGGTTTAGCATTATTATGACGCCTTCTCGCAGCAATCCAGGTCATTGTCCCTGGATGGCATCAAGCTCTCATAGGGAGGACATTAAACGGTACTCATCATTGTCCTTCCACCTGAGATGTAACAATCAAACACTTAATAATAGTAATAATTATTGTATTTGCGTAACAGGTCAAGTGACCTTATTTATTGAGATTTCCTTGTAGATAGTTCCATGGGCTGGTTGGATATTATGAGCTATATTCATTACAACTGGCTGTTAGCCAACGTCTGTATTATTGTACATTGTATTAGACTGTGCTGTAGAAGAAGTAAAGAAAAAGAAGATAGAAAAAAAGATTGAAGGTACGAAAGAAAGAACATAAGAAAGGAAAAAAAAAACAATCAAAGAAAGAAAAATAAATATACAGATGGAAGAAAGTAAGTAAGTAAGAAAAGAAAGAAAGAAAGAAAGAAAGGGACATAAATAGAAAGAAAGGAAGAAAAGACTTTAAGAAAGAAAGAAAGAAAAGACTTTAAGAAAGAAAGAAAGTAACATAGACTGAAAGAAGGAAGAAAAGACTAAGAAAGAAAGAAGAAAGAAAGAAAGATGCTAAAATGTATTGTACTTGTCTAATCTCAACCTTGTTATGTTTGTTTGTCTGTTTGTCTCAGAGAGAGCACATTTCCAGAGACAAGTTGATGAAACCTGCCACATTTGAGGAGACTACCTGTGAGAAGACCCAAATAAAGAGATGTATCGGAGAAGCGTACGACATCGCAGAGATGATCCGCGAGATAGATGAATTTGAGAGGAAGAAATTTGAAGAATGGCAACGAACCTGAAGAGACAGCGGAGAATGCTCTACCCTTGGTCAGGCTCAAGGAAAAGCAATCTGCATGTAAGGAATCTCTGAGGAACACGACTTGGTTGTCAAGTGAATGATTGTGGTTTTCTTGTGTCCCTTTCTTTATTCTTCTTCTTCTTATTTTTCATATCTTCTTCTATTTCTTCCTCCTCCTTCTCCAAATTCCCTTATTTCTTTGCTACATTTGTTAATGTGTGTGATGTTTCTCTTTAGTTTGATGACTGATTTGTTGTTGTTGTTATTATTGATCCAGCAGTGTCTTGACCCAGTGCCATGTAGAGATATATGCATGTTATCTGTTTGAATACCATCCTTGCACTCCGGACAAGTCCATAGGTGCTCAGATCCTCCTCCCATCACATGCATCAGTATCCGGCGGCTAATAGTGCCAGTTCTGTGTTGGTTGACAAGACCCCTCATTCTCCTGATGTGCCTTTCATGTGTGGCCGTGCTAATTCTCACTCCGAGCCTCTCATTCAGGACAATTATGTGGATTCACTGACGTCCAAGTCCTCCGCTCTTGACATCTCTCTAAGAGTATTAATGACATCAACATGATCCACGGGCTGGCCATCTGCAAGTGTTCATCAGCTGTTGATTAATTAACTACAATCAAAGCCTGATAAAGACCACTCCAGACTTAATGGATACCGAATCATAACCCTGCAAAACACCTTTGGCAAAGTCCTCAAAAGGATAGTAGCCCTCAGGCTCCAGCAACATTTGGAAAGTCATAATCTGCTTCCCAAAGGGCTCGGGAGTTACCGGCCTGAGAAGGAGACCTGGGCCAATGCGGCTACTTTTGCATTTGATGTCTATGAGGGCTTCCAGGATAAACAAGAGACAGTGGCGGTAGCTCTTGACCTGGAGGATGTAAATAACATGGTTAGGTGTGATCAGTTGATATACACACTGTTGGACATGGAGGTCTGCCCTTGCCTTGTCAGATGGGTTGTGGCAGTCATTTATGCGTGTAAGGTTGCACTGTGCATGGGTTCCTGGACTTCTGATCCCTGTACTGGGTTACCACAGGGATCTGCCATGTCCCCAGTGCTCTTTAATGTGCTGGTGTACAGACAGGGCAGAGATAGGGAAAATTTGGCTGCAGATTTACACGTGACAGTAAACAGGGTGGCAGAGTGGTGCAGGGATGCATGGGCCAATATAAACCCAGACAAGGCATCGGTCGTGTGGTACTCCCTGGATTGTGAAGGCAGATGACCCAGGTATTGTATTGAATGGATGTCCTCTTAGTTAAGAGAGTAAACTGAAGTACTTGGGTATCACTTTTGACAGGTGTATGTATGTCTTTTAAAGATCATGTGGGGACTTAATGCTTTGAGGGCTGATGGCAGCAACAGGGGGAGAGCAGAGGATGCTTTACAGGCTCTTTCAGCATTTAATAATTTCTGTCATTGAGTATGGTTTGGGGCTCCTGACAGTACCAAAGAGCCAGTTTGAAAGGTTGGAGCACATACAAAATGCAGCCATGCGAGTGATTCTAGGGTGCACAAAGGACACACCAATTATATGCATGAGGCATATCCTGCACATTGCAGACACCGTTGGCATGAGCATACATGCGACAGTGGTAGACCAACATGGAGAGGGACATAGGACATCACAGACACCGTGGGCATGAGAGACTAGTAGACCAGCATGGAGAGGGACATAGGACATCACAGAAACCGTGGGCATGAGACAGTGGTAGACCAGCATGGAGAGGGACATAGGACATCACAGACACTGTGGGCATGAGAGACTAGTAGACCAGCATGGAGAGGGACATAGGACATCACAGAAACCATGGGCATGAGACAGTGGTAGACCAGCATGGAGAGGGACATAGGACATCACAGACACCGTGGGCATGAGACAGTGGTGACCAGCATGGGAGGGGCATAAGACATCACAGACACCATGGGGATGAGACAGTGGTAGAACAATGGAGAGGCATAGACATCACAAAACCCGTGGGCATGAGACAGTGGTAGACCACAGGAGAGGGACATGGACATCACAGACCCATGGGCATGAGACAGGGTAGACCACATGGAGAGGGACATAGGACATCACAGACACTGTGGGATGAGAGACTAGTAGACCAGCATGGAGAGGGACATAGGACATCACAGAACCATGGGCATGAGACAGTGGTAGACCAGCATGGAGAGGGACATAGGACATCACAGACACATGGGCATGAGACAGTGGGAGACCAGCATGGAGAGGGACATAGGACATCCAAAACCCTGGGCATGAGACAGTGGTAGACCAGCATGGAGAGGGACATAGGACATCACAGACACCATGGGCATGAGACAGTGGTAGACCAGCATGGAGAGGGACATAGGACATCACAGACACCATGGGCATGAGACAGTGGTAGACCAGCATGGAGAGGGACATAGGACATCACAGAAACCATGGGCATGAGACAGTGGTAGACCAGCATGGAGAGGGACATAGGACATCACAGACACCATGGGCATGAGACAGTGGTAGACCAGCATGGAGAGGGACATAGGACATCACAGACACCATGGGCATGAGACAGTGGTAGACCAGCATGGAGAGGGACATAGGACATCACAGACACCGTGGGCATGAGACAGTGGTAGACCAGCATGGAGAGGGACATAAGACATCACAGACACCATGGGCATGAGACAGTGGTAGACCAGCATGGAGAGGGACATAGGACATCACAGACACTGTGGGCATGAGACAGTGGTAGACCAGCATGGAGAGGGACATAGGACATCACAGACACTGTGGGCATAAGACAGTGGTAGACCAGCATGAAGAGGGACATAGGACATCACAGACACCATGGGCATGAGACAGTGGTAGACCAGCATGGAGAGGGACATAGGACATCACAGACACTGTGGGCATGAGAGACTAGTAGACCAGCATGGAGAGGGACATAGGACATCACAGACACCATGGACATAAGACAGTGGTAGACCAGCATGGAGAGGGACATAGGACATCACAGACACCATGGGCATGAGACAGTGGTAGACCAGCATGGAGAGGGACATAGGACATCACAGACACTGTGGGCATGAGAGACTAGTAGACCAGCATGGAGAGGGACATAGGACATCACAGACACCATGGACATAAGACAGTGGTAGACCAGCATGGAGAGGGACAGAGGGCATGGCAGAGGGCATGAGGGTGCTTGAGGCATGGGAGCTGACAACGGATCAAGAATCTGTTCAACAAAACTTGATGAGAGCAACATTCTATACAGGATCAAATACATAAGGAAGAAGCTTCTAGAGTTGTCATATTATGCTTTGTTTACTGAAATTCTCTAATTTTATTTTTATTGTGATATATAATTGCCAGACTATCAGGCAGGAAAATTAAAGCTAGGCAAAAAGAAAGAGGGGTCATGAGTGAAATAATTATGTCACGCAGGCTGAACAGAATGACTAACTCTTACAGACATAGCCTACAAGAAACAACTGCATCACACAGAAAGACAAGAATCAGCTACATCACACAGACATACAAGAAACACCACACAGACATTAAAAAAAACAACTACAGGAAAAACAGCACCTACCAGTAGGTTAAAAACACTACCGTTCAATATGTGGAGTCAGTAACCTGACATGGTATGTAATTGTCTGGTTTTACATTCATTTTACTGTCATATTTCTTTCATTTTCTTTGTTGTCTATATTATAGCAATTTTTTTCTTTGCTTTACATACAATCACAGTGCCGGAAGTCTGCATCAAAATATTACCTGTCACAAACTAATCAGTTGACTGATGAGAGAGATGCAGACCTGTCGATATCACAATCCTAGCACAGAAACTCGTAAAGCTGAATTTATCTTTTGCAGTCTCAAGAACATGTGGTGTTTAATTGGCTCTTTCCTGTATGTCCCAAAGATTGCATCTTGTGTCTTTTTACATTTTACATTTGGTCTGAGCATATTTATTCTTAAATGCTGGGAGACTGGTAATTCAGGCGGATATTTCCAAGTGGGATAACTTCCATTGAACTTTTTGTTTCGTTTTGTCTAGTTATACATTTTAAATATCCGATTTAATAACTCTTGTAACCTCATTATGATGTTGAAATGCATGGAAGTTATTAACCCTTCATCTATATCAAAATTAAAACTTGGATAGACAAATCCTGAACCAAACCCTCTCCACATTTATATTGGAGATATGGATATTGCCAAGTGGGATAACTTCCATTGAACGTTTTGTTTCATTTTGTCTAGTTATACATTTTAAATATCCCATTCAATAACACTTATGATGTTGAAATGCATGGAAATTATTAACCCTTCATATGTATCTAAATTAAAACTTGGATAGACAAATCCTGAACCAAACGCTCTCCACATTTAAGAGTTAAAGAAATCTGTGACCGTATCATGGGTGTTCTGCCCAGGACATGCAGGTGTGTGGGGCATGAACAGGCTGTTGTTGCTGCCCCTCTGAACAGAGATCCACTTTAATGATAAAGGTGATGTGATGAAACCTTGCTGGGATTTGGTGGAAAGTGCAGCTGAACAGATGAAGTATTCATTTAAGGAAAGACCATCTCAGAAGGGAGCGAGTAGAACGGCTGGACATACTCAGATAATAAAGGAAAAGGCAGGCGGACTTTTAATCAAATTGTTGCTAGGACAATCAACATGAGAACTCTTCAGTGGTTTTTGAAGAGAGGAACGGAGCACTTATGGGAATGTCCAGAGGGTAATAATGCTGATTCTTAAATTCAGAAATTGAATTGTTAATTTTAATCTTTTCAGAAATCTGACTATCTCGTCGACTACTGCTATTCTCTTCATTGGCCAGCAATCGAGAGATTGGCGGTGTCTGGGTTGATATGAAAGGGGTGAAACTCTGTTCAAAAGTATCTGTTTTATTTTATTGAAAGTTGGGGTGTCTGGTACCCGGATTTTAAATAGACATGAATACAAAATACAAACTGGAATATGAGGATGTATGCCAGGTGATGATGATTGAGCACTGCACATAAGGACTGTTGATGTTTCCTCCGCCTGTTGTTGACAAGAGGTGGTGGTATTTGTTCTCTTGTGTTAGTTTATGGTGTCTGTTTCTCTCAGTCAGTGGAAGCATTATGTCAGTTATCATTTTGCCACATTAATTTTGCAAATGAGAGCCTGGGATTTTTGTCTTGTAAATTAACTAATCCATTAAATGCATTGCATATACAACTTATTCTTCGCACTGTTGCTCAGGGTTTGTCTAATTGTTTTGTTGCCTTATGACTTAAGCCATAAAGCTGTCTCACATATGAATGTTTCCTACCGCTTACTAATCACATATATATTGAAAATGTATACAAAACTGCAGAAATTTAGAAAATGGAGACAAATAGAGTAGACAGATGGCATAAAACATAGAGAGAGAAGAGAGAAAAAAAAAACCTTCACTTTCCTTATTACCAGTATACCTCGCCATCAGGTGAACCCACTCTGATTTCTGAGATACTTGTAATTTACGTCCTCAAGTCAAGGACGAGAAGTCAACATGTTAGTCCAACTCACCGGTCTAGGGGTTGAACCCACTACCTCGACAACATCAGCACACCGAAAGTTTAAGAGCGAGCCTCTAATCTATTGGGCCTTGTGACTCCCTAATATGACAGTGGAGAAGATCACTCCCCAGCAGTGGTAGAGTTCTTGTTCCCGCTCGAACATATCTGGTGTTCACGGTACATCAGAAGATCACTCCCCAGCCGTGGCAGAGTTCTTGTTCCCGCTCGAATATCTCCGGTGTCAACGGTACATCAGAGGGAATGAGTCTCCTCGCTAGATACGATCATGAGCTGCGAATCTGTACAGCTCAGTATCAGCTCGTGCATGCTTGCGTGATGTAAGGTTCGTTTTCTTGCTAGGGGGTCATCGTCTTCTCTTGCCCTCCAGTTTTTCTTCATGTCTCGTACTAAGGCCAAGCCTAGATCACGTTTGTATAATGTTAAGATTTTTGACATAATGATTCACTTGCTCTTTTGGGAATAATGCGGTAGTTTTCTCCTGAATTCCACATCCACGTGATTGGTTTGCGACCACCACATTTGACAGCAAGATCCTGCTGTCTGGGTTAATGGAAGTGAAAGTCTAACCACGCTCTGGTGTGGAGTTGTCCACCTATTTATGTGGATACTCGGTCTGTAGAGGATCCTGCCGTGGTGGTGGTGGTGGGGTGGGTGGCATCTATTTCGGTGGGTACTCGGTCTGTAGGGAAGCCGCCTTGATGGAGTGTCCACCTTGGTCGGTGGATACTCGGTCTGTAGAGGAGCCGCGGTGCTGGAGTGTCCACCTAGTTCATGGATACTCGGTCTGTAGGGGAGCCGCCGTGATGGAGTGTCCACTTTGGTCGGTGGATACTCGGTCTATAGAGGAGCCGCCGTGCTGGAATGTCCACCTAGTTCATGGATACTCGGTCTGTAGGGGAGCCGCCGTGATGGAGTGTCCACCTAGTTCATGGATACTCGGTCTGTAGGGAAGCCGCCGTGATGGAGTGTCCACTTTGGTCGGTGGATACTCGGTCTATAGAGGAGCCGCCGTGCTGGAGTGTCCACCTAGTTCATGGATACTCAGTCTGTAGGGGAGCCGCCGTGCTGGAGTGTCCACCTAGTTCATGGATACTCGGTCTGTAGGGAAGCCGCCGTGATGGAGTGTCCACTTTGGTCGGTGGATACTCGGTCTGTAGAGGAGCCGCCGTGCTGGAGTGTCCACCTAGTTCATGGATAATTCGGTCTGTAGGGGAGCCGCTGTGATGGAGTGTCCACCTAGTTCATGGATACTCGGTCTGTAGGGGAGCCGCCATGATGGAGTGTCCACCTAGTTCATGGATACTCGGTCTGTAGGGGAGCTGCCGTGATGGAGTGTCCACCTAGTTCATGGATACTCGGTCTGTAGGGAAGCCGCCGTGATGGAGTGTCCACTTTGGTCGGTGGATACTCGGTCTATAGAGGAGGCCGCCGTGCTGGAGTGTCCACCTAGTTCATGGATACTCAGTCTGTAGGGGAGCCGCCGTGCTGGAGTGTCCACCTAGTTCATGGATACTCGGTCTGTAGGGAAGCCGCGTGATGGAGTGTCCACTTTGGTCGTGGATACTCGGTCTGTAGAGGAGCCGCCGTGCTGGAGTGTCCACCTAGTTCATGGATAATTCGGTCTGTAGGGGAGCCGCCGTGATGGAGTGTCCACCTAGTTCATGGATACTCGGTCTGTAGGGGAGCCGCCGTGATGGAGTGTCCACCTAGTTCATGGATACTCGGTCTGTAGGGAAGCCGCCGTGATGGAGTGTCCACTTTGGTCGGTGGATACTCGGTCTGTAGAGGAGCCGCCGTGCTGGAGTGTCCACCTAGTTCATGGATAATTTGGTCTGTAGGGGAGCCGCCGTGATGGAGTGTCCACCTAGTTCATGGATACTCGGTCTGTAGGGGAGCCGCCGTGATGGAGTGTCCACCTAGTTCATGGATACTTGGTCTGTAGGGGAGCCGCCGTGATGGAGTGTCCACCTAGTTCATGGATACTCGGTCTGTAGGGGAGCCGCCGTGATGGAGTGTCCACCTAGTTCATGGATACTCGGTCTGTAGGGAAGCCGCCGTGATGGAGTGTCCACTTTGGTCGGTGGATACTCGGTCTGTAGAGGAGCCGCCTGTGCTGGAGTGTCCACCTAGTTCATGGATACTCGGCCTGTAGGGGAGCCGCCGTGATGGAGTGTCCACCTAGTTCATGGATACTCGGTCTGTAGAGGAGCCGCCGTGATGGAGTGTCCACCTAGTTCATGGATACTCGGTCTGTAGAGGAGCCGCCGTGATGGAGTGTCCACCTAGTTCATGGATACTCGGTCTGTAGAGGAGCCGCCGTGCTGGAGTGTCCACCTAGTTCATGGATACTTGGTCTGTAGGGGAGCCGCCTTGATGGAGTGTCCACCTAGTTCATGGATACTCGGTCTGTAGGGGAGCCGCCGTGATGGAGTGTCCACCTAGTTCATGGATACTCGGTCTGTAGGGGAGCCGCCGTGGTGGAGTGTCCACCTAGTTCATGGATACTCGGTCTGTAGGGGAGCTGCCGTGGTGGAGTGTCCACCTAGTTCATGGATACTCGGTCTGTAGGGGAGCCGCCGTGATGGAGTGTCCACCTAGTTCATGGATACTCGGTCTGTAGGGGAGCCGCCGTACTGGAGTGTCCACCTAGTTCATGGATACTCGGTCTGTAGGGGAGCCGCCGTGATGGAGTGTCCACCTAGTTCATGGATACTCGGTCTGTAGGGGAGCCGCCGTGCTGGAGTGTCCACCTAGTTCATGGATACTCGGTCTGTAGAGGAGCCGCCGTGATGGAGTGTCCACCTAGTTCATGGATACTCAGTCTGTAGAGGAGCCGCCGTGCTGGAGTGTCCACCTAGTTCATGGATACTCGGTCTGTAGAGGAGCCGCCGTGCTGGAGTGTCCACCTAGTTCATGGATACTCGGTCTGTAGGGGAGCCGCCGTGCTGGAGTGTCCACCATGCTAGTCTGCCAGCCCGCTGGTCGCGTATTCGTATCCCTGTAGCAGCTGGGATTTAAAACAAAAATATGGGCACCAGAAAATGTTCTGGATTATAAAGGTGCCACATGTGATAATGACCTGATGGCTACAGGAATTCCCGTTGGTCTATACAGCTGTGGCTTAGCACCGCGTTGTGCTCTGATTATAGACATCAGGCGTGGACAGTCAAGATTTGTTAGGCACGTTATCAGAAGAAATAAAATAGAGAACTTGGTGACAACTGGCAAGGTTGAGGAGAATAAAACAAGGGGACGATTGAGGAGTAAATATCTGGTATGGTTGAGACAAAAACATGAAACCTGAACCACGACTCAGGTCATCGTGTGAGATGGCGAAACATGACCGTCTACACTTATTGGCATGACACTTGATGATGATGACCATTTTGTTCTGTTCACGAAATGGGTACAGAAAATGTTCAGAATTTGGTGGAAATTGTTCTGTGAACAGAAGCCTCGCTTGAAGAGAGTCATGAGGATACCAAGAGGAAGATACTTGTCATTTTAGCCTCATGGCATGGAGGATCAACGGTGTCATACATGACTGAAGTAATACAGCTTTACACGACACAATTACGGAAAACAAAGGACTTTGTGGCCACTAGTTTTCATCAACAAACACATACATACACAAAACACAACATATATGACACTGCAGTGTCTTACTCGTGATTATATTCTGTGTTTTGTGTATTTGTTTGCTAATGAAGTGGAGCCGCAACGCCCTGTTTATTCCGTAATTGTGTTCTTTAAAGCTGCATTACTTTGTGTTATTTTATATTGCTTACATTTCACTGTTTTACTGCTGTTCCACTAATTTTATTAATAAATTATTGGAAGTACCCGAGACAGGAGGCTATGGACAGACATGATCACCAATACCACATAGCATGGATTATTAGAAGATTTGAAGTACAGGAGACAGAAGACCGTGAACAGACATGATCACCAACGCCACACGGCATGGACTATAAGAAGCTTGATTGGCAGTACACGAGACAGCAGGCTGTGGATAGACATGATCACCAACGCCACATAGCATGGATTATTAGAAGATTTGAAGTACAGGAGACAGAAGACTGTGAACAGACATGATCACCAACGCCACACGGCAGGAACTATAAGAAGATTGGCAGTACACGAGACAGAAGGTTGTGGATAGACATGATCACCAATACCACATAGCATGGATTATTAGAAGATTTGAAGTACAGGAGACAGAAGACTGTGAACAGACATGATCACCAACGCCACACGGCAGGAACTATAAGAAGATTGGCAGTACACGAGACAGAAGGTTGTGGATAGACATGATCACCAACGCCACACGGCATCGACTATAAGAAGATTGACAGTACATGAGACAGTAGGCTGTGGACAGACATGATCACCAACGCCACACGGCATGGACTATAAGAAGTTTGATTGGCAGTACACGAGACAGCAGGCTGTGGATAGACATGATCACCAACGCCACACGGCATGGGCTATAGAAGATTAGCAGTACACGAGACAGAAGGCTGTGGATAGACATGATCACCAACGCCACACGGCATGGACTATAAGAAGTTTGATTGGCAGTACACGAGACAGTAGGCTGTGGATAGACATGATCACCAACGCCACACGGCATGGGCTATAGAAGATTAGCAGTACACGAGACAGCAGGCTGTGGATAGACATGATCACCAACGCCACACGGCATGGGCTATAAGAAGAAGAAGAAACACTATATAGCCAATATGCCAAGTCAAACTCCCCGGGAACCAGTGACAACATCAAGGTCCACAGGAGAGAGCCGTCAAGTCAAACTCCGGGGAACCAGTGACAACCTCAAGGTCTACTGGACAGAGCCGTCAAGTCAAACTCCGGGGAACCAGTGACAACCTCAAGGTCTACTGGACAGAGCCGTCAAGTCAAACTCCGGGGAACCAGTGACAACCTCAAGGTCTACTGGACAGAGCCGTCAAGTCAAACTCCGGGGAACCAGTGACAACCTCAAGATCTACTGGACAGAGCCGTCAAGTCAAACTCCGGGGAACCAGTGACAACTTAAAGTGAGCAGTCCATGTTCGTGACTCATACTGGAATAAACGCATAGTACACGTTGAACGCAGGAGAAGGAGAGAAGGAGGTGGAGAAGATGGAAGAAAGAAGAAGAAGAAGAAGAAGAAGAAGAAGAAGTAGCCACAAGTCGCAGATAAGTGTCCGTTTACTTAATTTACTGTCTGGAACCCCTGAGTTGACGTTTTTGGTCGCAGCCTAGTATGTTTCCCATTTTGTACCACGTGAATGTGCAGCTGACAGTTTTCTGTCGTGGAGTAATGTATTAGGGCACACACACGCACACTCACACGCACGCACACACTCACTCTGTGTGTCTTTCTCATACACTCTCACAGACACCCTCTTAGACACACACACTCACTCTTGTCTCAGGTACTTTCAAACGGTAGTAGAATCCTGGAGCAAAGGTAATTGTAAAACATGCAACAGAAAATAATGAAAAGAAAAAAAAATATTATTCATCAGATTACAACCGCACTAAATGTTACCCCGTCCCTATATTAAAATACTCGAAAAATACTTCTACGCCCTAAATGTTATTTCATAATTAACTGAGATCAAATAGATAATTACAATTAACACGAACAGATAACCGAGACAATTGAGACTGTGATTTAGTAAGTCCATATTTTGTGGATATCTAACGACGGCAGACATGGCGTCTATGAGTGCTGTTGTAATTCTGTCACATTTTTGTTGTTTTCTTCTTATCCTTGATTCAGGTAAATGTTTGTGTGGTCCACCTATGAGAGCTGTTGTAATTGTGTCACAGTTTTGTTGTTTTCTTCTTATCCTTGATTCAGGTAAA
>JACEFZ010017240.1:87500-190000 GCA_014155875.1 Cepaea nemoralis
GGAGCGGCAATGTCGGGGTGATACACTACATCCAGTCCTATGATGATTACGACTGGGTGCTGACTGATGGACCCCTGGCGCCATATGTTGCCCTTCTCAATTCTGTAGACTTCAATCTGTAAGCATGTATCGTTGTTGTAGTGATGTTCTATATGTGTGCTGATCTGTGTATATGCCACCGTGCTTTCTTCTTAATGTTAATGTCTTGGTCATTGACTAAAGAGGCACGGGGTATGCTTATTTTCTTCTAGATCAGTGGTCCTCAACCGGTGGGGAATTCCCCCCCCCCCCCCCGGGGGGGGGGGGAATTTTAGGGCTTCCAAGAGGGGGGGGGGGGAATGAAGATTATTTCAAGATCGCGTCAATATAAGAACCGATTACTTGATATTGTTTTTCCCTTCATGCTTTACGGTTCTGTACGTCTCACCCCTTCTAAAATTCATTTTATAAAGTAAGTAGACCCACAAATCACGTTTTATGTGGACCGTCTAGACTTGTTTTGGTATGTGCTTCCATTATTACATACACTGTATAGGGACAGGAGGTGCGGGGGATTTAAGGTAGGAAATACGAGGGGGGGGGGGGGGGGGGGGGGGGGGAGAGAAATGACATTGTGAAAATATGGCCAAATTTTTAGGTAGGAAATATGGCCAAATTTTTAGGTAGGAAATACGAAAAGGGGGGGGGGGGGGGGGAGAATGACGTTCTGAAAATATGGTGAAGTGGGGCACGGGCCAAAAAAGGTTGAGAACCACTGTTCTAGATGTTGATTTCTCGGTCATTGACTATTAAGACGTGGAGTAGACTATTTTATTCTCGGTGTCGATTTCTGTGGTAATTGACTTAGGAGGCATAGAATAGATGACTGTATTCTCCATGTTGATTCCTTGGTTCTTTAAGTGGTCCACATACCTCATGATGCTTCTTGTTTCTTGGTGCTCCCTGGTCGCTTGGTGCTCCCTGGTCGCTTGGTGCTCCCTGGTTGCTTGGTGTTCCCTGGTCACTTGGTGCTCCCTGGTCGCTTGCTGCTCCCTGATCTCTTGGTGCTCCCTGGTCGTTTGGTGCTCACTGATCGCTTGGTGCTCCCTGGTTGCTTGATGCTCCCTGGTCGCTTGGTGCTCCCTCGTCTCTTAGTGCTCCACGTCACTTGGTGTTCCCTGGTCGCTTGGTGCTCACTGGTCGCTTGGTGCTCCCTGGTCGCTTGGTGCTCCCTCGTCTCTTGGTGCTCCTCGTCTCTTGGTGGTCCATGGCTGCTTGGTGCTCCCTGGTCGCTTGCTGCTCCCCGATCTCTTGGTGCTCCATGGTCTCTTGGTGCTCCCTGGTCACTTGGTGCTCACTGGTCGCTTGGTGCTCCCTGGTCGCTTGGTGCTCCCTCGTCTCTTGGTGCTCCTCGTCTCTTGGTGGTCCATGGCCGCTTTCTGCTCCCTGGTCGCTTGCTGCTCCCTGGTCGCTTGCTGCTCCCTGGTCGCTTGCTGCTCCCTGATATCTTGGTGCTTCCTCGTCGCTTGGTGCTCCTTCGCCTCTTGGTGCTCCTCGTCGCTTGGTGCTCCCTCGTCTCTTGGTGCTCCCTGGCCGCTTGGTGCTCCCTGGCCGTTTGATGCTCCCTGGCCGCTTGGTGCTCCCTGGTTGCTTGCTGCTCCTTGATCTCTTGGTGCTCCTTCGTCACTTGGTGCTCCGTCGTCTCTTAGTGCTCACTGATCTCCTGGTGCTCCTCGTCACTTGATGTTCCCTGGTCGCTTGGTGCTCCCTGGTCGCTTTGTACACCCTGGTCGCTTGGTGCTTCCTAGTCGCATGGTGCTCACTGATCTCTTGGTTCTCCTCGTTACTTGGTGCTCCTGGTCGCTTGGTGCTCCCTGGTCGCTTGGTGCTCCCTCGTCACTTGGTGCTCCCTCGTCTCTTAGTGCCCCTGATCTCTTGGTACTCTTCATTATTTGGTGCTCCCTGGACTCTTGGTGTTCCCTGATCTTTTGCGGCTCCCTCGTCACTTGGAGCCCCCTGGTCTCATGGTGCTCATTGGTCGCTTGGTGCTCTCTGGTCGAATGGTGCTCCCTGGTCGCCTGGTGCTCCCTGGCCGCTTGGTGCTCCCTGGTCGCTTGGTGCTCCCTCGTCACTTAGTGCACCCTGATCTCTTGGTGCTCCTCGTCATTTTGTGTTCTCTGGTCTCTTGGTGCTCCCTGATCTCGTGGTGCTCCCTGATCTCTTGGTGCTCCCTCGTCACTTAGAGCCCCCTGGTCTCGTGGTGCTCCCTGGTCTCTTGGTGCTATCTCAATGGTTAAATACGAAGTCTGTCCATATTCCATAGTTGTGGGTTCATGCGGATGATAGACCTGGCTAATGATATATACCTTTATTAGGGGTGTCTAGTTGGTCATGCATAGAAGTATACTTGTTCCTGCAGCGAGGCTCTGTCGTCATTTGAAGGTGGCAGGTCCGAATCCCGGTCGGTAATTATAGCTTTCAATTTTTATGTTGTCTGGTGGGTCTTCTGGTCTCTGGTTCTTACCCCTACTTCTGTGGGTGCCAAACAATGCGTGTGTATTTATTTATGAACCGTCTTGGTGGTCTCAAAGGGATCCCCAATTGATATTTATGTGTGATTCCTTTGTATGGGAAACCAGTGCAAGGAGGTCTGCTGCCAAATCGCCCACAGCTGTGTTTCGAGTGCGGTATGCGGGATTACGAATTGCATGTATAACCCCGTTGCCACAGAGATATATTTATCCGTGTGTAGTTAGTTAGTTAGTTAGTCGACAGATCATCCTTATTCAGTCCATAAGTGCTGGAATCCCCCCTCCCCCTCAGCAAATCCCGCAGCGTGTAGCGGCTCACGATACCAGTTCTGTGTTGGTTTATCAATCTTCTTTGGCTTCCTGCCGTGTTCTTGTTTGACCACACCTCTTTTAACTAGCTGATCTGGCAGCCTGACCATGGTTGTAGAGTAGACTCAAGTCATCGCTTGGTTCTCGTAAACTACTTAATTCTCGTAGAGCAGGGGTGGGCAAACTTTTCGTGCTGAGGGCCGCATTGACAAATGTAAAGCTATTGGCGGGCCGCATATATATATATATATATATATATATATATATATATATATATATATATATATATATATATATATATGCGCAATTTTATTTTACTTATACACTTAAACATTATATTTGACAATATGGACAAAAACTTTTACTAATTGGTTAACACGATTTTACAACTTGTTATTACAACAAATATTCTTTATTATCTATCAATGCTTTAATTTAGACACATAGCGACTACATTGTCACTACAGTTATTGATTTCTAATGAGATGTATGTAACTGCTTGCAATTTTTGACATATTCTTGAAATCTGGAGCAAGTTTACTTGTTGAAATTCGCATGACAGCATGCAAGTTGCAGTCCGACAATAAAGACCTATTCTTAGATTTGTTGATCTTCACGCAAGAGAATGCTTGTTCGCAAATGTATGTTGATCCAAATAATGATAAAAGTTTAGCTGCAAAGATTTTCAAGTTGGGAAATGATTCTTGTGATAAAGATCCATAGAAATCCAGCAAACCATCTGTCTTGAATTTCTCTTTCATGTCATGATCTGCTTGTAAGTCAAGCAGCTCCAACTGTATATCCTCTGTGGCTGTATCAGCTTCTGCACTAAAATGTGAACTGAGAATATTGAACTAAGGCTCTAATTTCTTGAAATCTTGGAATCTGCATCCAAATTCTTCAATCAATGCATCTAATTCGGCTTTGTATTTTTCAGTCATTTCACCAGAAATGGTTTCTTGTTTCAGCAAAGGGAAGTGACGAAATCTTTTTTAACTTGCTTGTCTGGAGAACAGTGAGAGTTTTGCCTGAAATGATTTTACATATACATACAATTCATGTGCAGACACATCATTGCCCTGAAGTTTGACATTCAGTTCATTTAACTTTTCCATAATTTCAATGGCAAACATAAAGTCTAACTGCCACTCTTTATTGACAATGTTAGTATTAAAGTTACATGCAATGCACTTCATCTCTAGGAACATCACTATTTCTTCTCTTAGTTCCCACACTCGCCTCAACACCTTGCCGAGACTCAGCCATCGAACATTGGTGTGGTTCAGGACATCGGAATGTTCAGTTTCCAAATCGTCAAGTAATGACTTGAACTGTCTGTGATTAAGTCCTCTTGATATGATGAGGATGATGACACTGACAACTGGGTCAATAACATGCTTGATATTTAAAACAGTTTTACACAGACTTTCTTGATGAATCACACAGTGAAGTGGTAATAATGTGTGATCTGGATATTCTGCTTTAATCTTATAACTTATCAACTTTACCAGACCTACATTTTTTCCAGTCAAAGCACGAGCTCCGTCAGTTGTAACACTTGCCATCTTGTTCCAAACCAACCCAGTTCTTTGAATACAGTTAGTAACAGCATTGAATACATCGTGGCTTGTGGTTGTGTCTCTGAGTGACTCAACACTCAATAACTCTTCAGTGAGTTTGAAATAAGTGTTTATTCCACGTGTAAATATCAATAATTGGGCAGTATCATGTACATCGGTACTCTCATCCAATGCAAGAGAGTACCACAAAAATTGTTTACTTGCATCTTGAAGTTTATTTATCAAATTGTCACTGATCTTGTCAACACGTCTGACCACAGTTCTCCTTGATAAAAAAATGTTGTCAAATCTGTTTTTTGTGTGTTCTGGACACATAATGTTAGCTGCATCTAGCAAACATTCCTTGATGAACTCGCCATCAGAAAATGGCTTGTTCTGTTTTACAATTCTGTGTGACACTAGCTTCAGTTGCAGCATCTTTAATTGAAGACTGTTTAGTGAAAACAGTTTGCTGTTTCTCCAAATGTTTCACCAACTCAAGGCATTTCCTTTCCTTCTCTTCGGTCGTTAAATTGTATCCGAAATCGGAATGTTTTGTTTGATAATGTCTTTTCAAATTGTACACCTTGAAGACAGCCACTGACTCACGACACAACAAGCAAACCTATTTGCTACCAACTTTTATAAAACAGTACTTAGTTGTCCATTCATAATTAAAAATACGGCATTCATCTTCAATCTTACGTTTGTTATTGACACTCATTATTACGGTACATGAAATTTTGTAAAATTAAACAAAATAACTTAAAAACGAATAAAAATTTTTTATTTCTAAATGCCCTCGCGGGCCGAATAAAATCACTTTGCGGGCCGTAGTTTGCCCACCCCTGTCGTAGAGCATTCAGAATGTCTGCCTGGTCCGTGGCTCGTCCCCCTTCCACAGTAGCCTTACCTGCAAGCTTGTCTGTGTCTGTTTTCATACTGTATGTGGTGGTGTCCAACAGTGGTGATGAGGTGGTGATGGTGGTGGTATGTGTGTGTGTGTGAGAGAGAGATAGAGATAGATAGATAGATAGAGAGAGAGAGAGAGAGAGAGAGAGAGAGAGAGAGAGAGAGAGAGAGAGAGAGAGATGTAAACTGTTACACTAACGTCGCCACGTCTTGGTGTCTCTTAGAATGAGCTGTGTCAGTTACTGCATTTGTCTGTTCGCATACTGTGTCAGGGTAGCGGGGTAGGGGTATCCCCTATCAAAGGAGAAGTAAGGCGCCTCCTTCCCTCCGCTAGCCTACGGGACACCCTTGGGCAAGGTGGAGTACCCGTTTAGCCCCCCGATCAGGGTTACGTGAAGCCATGGGTGCAGGTGGTGGATGAAGATGAAGAGCAGCCGACAGATAGTTGTAGGTTATGGTCTCCACCTTCACGACGGTAGGCAGAGGATCTCCTTTTTTGAGGAGACAATGGCTACGGTCACTGACCAGTATGGTCACTGCTGGGAAGGAAAGCAATGGCAAACTACCTTCTTTACACATGCCAAGAAAATCATGTTGTGTTCACTTATCGATAATCAGAGAAACGGCGTAAATGAGTGCTCCATAGGAGCAGCCTCGCCCGGTAGGGATAGTCATGCGCACCAGGTGACTCCAGACCGTCAACAGGCTACTAGGTGCGAAAGATTAATATCATTGAAAGTAGGAACTTGGAATGTTAGAACAATGAATGCAGATGGAAAGTTGGAGGACATCAAAAAAGAAATGGAGAGAGAGTAGATTAACATATTAGGAATATCGGAAACGAGATGGAGAGGAGCAGGGATAAGGACAGGAGAGGATTGTAAGATTATTTACTCGGGGGGAGAAGAACAGCAAAGAGGTGTAGCCATTATATTAGATAAGCAAACATCAAATTCTGTCAAAGGATATTGGGCTGTGTCAGACAGAGTTCTATTAGTAAAATTAAACGGAAGACCTTTTAAAATAAATGTAATTCAAGTATATGCCCCAACAAGTGAAAGCAGTGAAGAAAGTATAGAGGAATTTTATAATGACATGGAGTCTGCTTTGAAGAACTGTAAAAAATCAGAAATAAATATCATAATGGGTGATTTCAACGCAAAAATAGGAAAGCAAAGCAATGGATGCAGTGTAGGCAACCATGGTTTGGGAGAGAGAAATGAAAGAGGTTACAGACTTGTAGAATGGGCAAAAGAACAAGAAATGGTTGTAGGAAACACCTGGTTTAAACAACATCCTAGAAGATTATGGACATGGAGGAGTCCAGACAGCAGGATTAAAAACCAGATAGATTACATCCTGATAAGCAAAAGGTTTCGAAATGCATTAACAGTTGTAAAAACAGTTCCAAATGCAGACTGTTACAGTGATCACAGATTAATTACTGGCACATTGAGGGTAAAGTTAAAGAAAGTCAAGTATACAGCAGGAAACCCTAAATATGACTTGTGCAAATTGAAAACTGACAAAGAAATACAAGATAATTTTAACATAGAAGTAAAGAACAAATTTGATTTATTGTCTGATCTAGAGATCCTATTTCAAGATGTAGATGATCAATGGGAAATGCTGAAGAATTCAATCAGTTGTGCAGCAGAAAAAACTATTCCAAAAGTAAAGAAAGTGGGCCGTAAGACATGGATGACTGAAGAAATTTTACAACTAATGGAAACAAGAAGACAGAACAAAAATAATCCTGCCAAATATGAAAACATTCACAGAAAAGTCAGAACCTTATGTAAGGAGGCTAAAGAAACATGGCTTGAGAAAAATTGCAGAGAAATTGAAAAACAACACAGCAGTAAAAATGCGAAACTAATGCACAAAAGAATTCAGGAGATTACTAATCAAAGAACACGTACATCAGCAGGATGCCTAAAGACAAAAGATGGAAGAGTCATAATAGAAAAAGATCAGATTTTACATGTATGGTCAGATTACGTGAAAAACCTTTATGACGATAACAGAGACGAACAATATATTGTTCAAAATAACAATGAAGGGCCAGCAATTTTGAAGATGGAGGTTCAGAATGCTCTTAATCATATGAAATCTGGCAAGACCCCTGGTCCAGACAGCGTCACAACAGAAATGATTAATGCTTTAGAAGAATATGGAATAGATAAAGTTACCAGTCTGCTTAATACAATATATGATACTGGAAATATACCTCATGAGTTATGTAATTCTGTATTTATTGCAATCCCAAAGAAATCAGGAGCCTTGGAATGTGATCAACATCGAACAATTAGTATAATGAGTCACATCACGAAGATTTTGCTAAGAATTATCATGCAAAGAGTTAGGAGGAAAATACAACCTGAAATAGGAGAAGAACAATGTGGGTTTGTAGTAGGCAAGGGTACAGTAAATGCTGTGTATATACTGAGAACCGTAATCGAACGTTCTATAGAAGTAAACAAAGATCTACACCTTTGCTTTATTGACTACACAAAGGCTTTTGATAAAGTGAGACATGTCAACATGATAAGGATGCTTGAAGATCTACAAATTGATGGGAAAGACCTTAGACTTGTAAAAAACATATATTGGAAACAACAAGCTGCCATAAGAGTTGATAATGAAGTAAACCAATATCAGCCTATTAAGAGAGGTGTGAGACAGGGATGTGTAATGTCTCCAGATCTGTTTTCCCTGTACAGTGAACATATTTTCAGAAATATTGAAAATATGGAAGGAATCAACATTGGGGGACGATGCATCAATAACATTAGATATGCAGATGATACAGTCTTGATTGCAGACAATGAACAGGACCTGCAAAATTTAGTAGATGCGGTTGTTACACACAGTGAACAACAAGGGTTAGAATTAAATTGTAAAAAGACACAGATTATGGTCGTCACTAGGAAGAACGAAATACCACAGTGTAATATACAAGTAAATGGGAATATTCTTCAACAAGTGAATAGGTACAATTATCTCGGAACAGTAATAACATCTGATGGGAGATGCCTTGAAGAGATTAGAACAAGAATCGCCATGGCAAAAGTAGCCTTTAGCAAGATGAAAAACATACTGACCAATAAAAAGATGTCAATTGAAACGAGAAAAAGAGTGTTGAGATGCTACATAGAACCTGTACTTTTATATGGATGTGAAGCTTGGACAATGAGCAGCCAGGCTGAAAAACATCTGATGGCTGTAGAAATGTGGTTTCTGAGGAAAATGCAAAGAATACCATGGACAGCCAGAAAGACCAATGAAGAAGTCCTTCAAGAAACAAATGAAGATCGTAAACTGATCAGAAACATTAGACGTAGACAGTCACAATTTTTTGGGCATGTTATGAGAAGAAATGATTTGGAGAACTTGGTGACAACTGGTAAGATCGAGGGGAACAGACCAAGGGGAAGACCTAGAAACAAGTATCTGGATGGCTTGGCCTTGTGGCATGGTCGAGACTGTCGTAAGTCTTTCTTACTTACTTTAGTGTCGTCCTTGGAGTGATGGGAATCCACACCACATTTTTATTACCCCAATATTGTTGTCTTAGAGAAACCACCAGACTCCGTCCACAAAACTCCGTCGGTCTGCAAACCCCTTTTTCTTACTCTCACTCACCCTTAGATCATGCCCCCTCTCACTCCTCCCCAACATAACATACTCCACAACTCTAGCTTTAACAAATAAATACAAAATAATTTATTAAGCAAAGAGTATAAGTGTGAGAAGTGTGTGTTAGTAATGTGTAGAATGTGTGTCGAATATTCTAGTGGGTGCAGACTTAGACCAGGTAGCTGAAGAGCCCAGCCCGATCATCCCAGAAAGGATCACACCACATCTTCATTCAGTCCACGAAGACCTCACCCAGGTATGTGTCCATCCTGCTAGATGTAGATTTCCACCGGTGGCTGTTTGATCACTCAAAAGAACTAGTCACAGTCCGACCCTAAATCCTGTCTGGATCACACAGTTAATATATGTCTAATTTGTTCCTATACTTATAACACCCTTGTCTAGTGAGGACACGAACATACTGTTCTTTGAAATAAATGTACTTCCTGTCTCAAGTGTCTACTGATCACAAGACCATTGTTATACTAACTTCCTAATAAGTTTATACTGATTTATTCCCATGTGATGGGGAATAACTGTATCTCTTTGTTTGTTCACCTGTCGTGTAAAACATACTGCCACTGGGCTGTTCCCAGGTGGTGTAAAAGAAATTCACTTTTTACTATTCTGTTCCCAAGTGATGTTTGAAACATTAATTTGACGATTGGTCTTCCTCCAAAATGGTGCGGAGAAAACAATTTCTGGTCTTCTGTTAATGTGTGACGTTTGATAATCCCTCTTATGCTTGTTCCCGTAAACCCTTTCTATCATGGGCTAAGTGCAAAAGATGTTGACCAACTGCCTGCACCAAGGTCTCCATTCTCAGTGACTTGAGTGACCTAAAGGAACCTGTCAACGAGAGAACAACACATTGGGTGATAGCAACTGTCCCCAACCTCCATTGGATGGGGGGGGGGGGGTGTCCGCCTCACTCAGATACATGACAGTGAACATTCTCTGTCATGGGCATAGGAGTTCTTCACTCCGGTCTGCAGTGGGTTAAGATCAGGACAGAGCAAAATGTAAAGTGTAGACCCCTAGCAGACATCACTAGAAGATCCCATCATTGTACATTCTCCCCATCCCCAATTTCCCCAATATCACCCCACTACACAATTCTCACTAGCAGAGCTAATTCTATTCATTACTCTAGCAAGTTTTACCGAGGCTACTGCTTATATTAACTAGGCTTAAATATACTCTCTACAATACCTTAAGCACAACACAACAGTGTCTTCGAAATCATATCCACATTTTGCCATAACAGGCACGTGTACAATTAAATCTAATTAATTTCCGCACACGGTAGATATTTTTTTTTAAATCCACTGCAGTGACAAACACGTCCGTGCAAGTCAATCCTCAGAGTTACACTACTTGTAAACAAAGCATGTTTTTACCCAACAGCCTTGAGTGGCCACGTGACGTTCTTTTGATGTTAACAAAAGTGGTTCAAGGGCAGATTATCCATTTCTGAATAAATTCTTTCCCTTGGGTTTCATCAATGTCACAATAGTAGATTATCTCCCCCTTTTGGACAATCCATGCACAAGTCGCTTCCCCCTTTTTCTCAACATATGCCTACAATTTCCCGTCTTGTGGGGATTGTCAAAGAAGATTTCCTTGTTTGATGTTGGCGACTTAGCGGTGTCCTTGATCTAACTGGTAAACAACTGCAGATGTACATTCCGACTTTGTTTTTCTGTCCCGGTTAAAAAACAAATGTAGCTTTGCACACAGGCCATGAATATGACCGTCGGTATTGTCATTATCTGGTGGATACACAGTGAAATCATGACAGAGACAGAAACACGGAACTGATCCACGACTCTGTTGATCGAGTGAGATGGCAGAACATGACCGCCCACGCTTACTGGCATGGCACATGATGGATGGATGGATACTGTGTCTGTATGTGTGTCCGCACGTGTGTGTGCGTGCGTGTGTGTGAGCGCGCGTGTGTGTCTCATACATACAGCTTTTCACTAATAAAACCATCTGTAGTGTGTGTACACACCTAGAAATCCCGTGGCGGAGCATTCAGTCTGTAGTAACATTAGTGTACGCCTGTATCAGACACATTCTGTGGTCAACAGGAGCAGCCTGGAGCGTCTACAACAGTCCCCCCGGGTCACTGGCATTCTCATCATAGCCCTGATGAACCAGTCATCTGTTTCCTCCTACCCCCATCTGGGCTTCTCCAGTGTGGACACTTGCCCAAACGACAACTACGGTGAGCTTCGTGGAAGGATGTAGTCTGTGTACCGTGATGTTGTCACTACTGTTGGTCAGCTCTAGCATGGGCAGTTGACATGTACACAGGAGGGATGTTTTCTGTGTCTGTACCGTGTTGTTGACAGTACTGTTGTTCAGCTCTAGCACGGACAGTTGACATGTACACAGGAGGGATGTCGTCTGTGTCTGTACCGTGTTGTTGTCAGTACTGTTGGACATGGACATCTCTGGACACGTGCCCAGACGACTTGTATGTTGAGTGAAAGTTTTGATCGGGAAGCCATGACCACCGGGTCGGTGGGCGAGCGTCTAAACTCTACTCCCCCTCGTCTCCCATGGGGAGTCTAACCTCTACTCCCCCTCGTCTCCCATGGTGAGTCTAACCTCTACTCTCCCACGTCTCCCATGGTGAGTCTAACCTCTACTCCCCCTCGTCTCTCATGGTGAGTCTAATCTCTACTCTCCCTCATCCCCCATACTGTCTAATATCTACTCTCCCTCGTCTCTCATGGTGAGTCTAACCTCTACTCTCCCTCGTCTCCCATGGTGAGTCTAACCACTACTCTCCCTCGTCTCCCACGGAGAGTCTAACCACTACTCTCCCTCGCCTCTCATGGCGAGTTTCCCGGAAGATTGTGGCTACTGCTCTCTGCCATGTTGTTACACCCAATGTTGGACAACTCTCACATGTACTGTTGTCCAAGCTACCTGTATCGCGCGTTGAACGGAAAGCTCAAGAGTTCGACATTATCAGTGACTTGGTCTCATCCAGGTTGGAAAACATCTGAATCATGGTCATGAGATCTCCGGGCAGTGAGTGCAAGACATTTGTGCAGGGAATGTGCGAGACCTTTGTGATGGTTGTCTACAGCCATTGCACGGAATGTGCAAGACCTTTGTGATGATTGTCTGCAGCCATTGCACGGAATGTGCAAGACCTTTGTGATGATTGTCTGCAGCCATTGCACGGAATGTGCAAGACCTTTGTGATGATTGTCTGCAGCCATTGCACGGAATGTGCAAGACCTTTGTGATGGTTGTCTACAGCCATTGCACGGAATGTGCAAGACCTTTGTGATGTGATGATTGTCTACAGCCATTGCACGGAATGTGCAAGACCTTTGTGATGATTGTCTGCAGCCATTGCACGGAATGTGCAAGACCTTTGTGATGATTGTCTGCAGCCATTGCACGGAATGTGCAAGACCTTTGTGGTGATTGTCTACAGCCATTGCAGGGAATGGTCGTGCCGCTCTATTGATCTGTTAGCGTTCAGAGTTTGTAGGCTTCGTTGTAGATTTCGCAAGAGCGAAGTCCATGGTTGATTCTCTCTCATTAGCTAAACTAGTGTCTGCCCAGCATGTCCCACAGACTAGTGTCTGCCCAAGATGTCCCATAAACTAGTGACTGCCCAAGATGTCCCATAAACTAGTGACTGCCCAAGATGTCCCACAAACTAGTGACTGCCCAAGATTTCCCACAAACTAGTGACTGCCCAAGATGTCCCACAAACTAGTGACTGCCCAAGATGTCCCACAGACTAGTGACTGCCCAGGATGTCCCACAGACTAGTGTCTACCCAAGATGTCCCACAAACTAGTGACTGCCCAAGATGTCCCACAAACTAGTGACTGCCCAAGATGTCCCACAGACTAGTGACTGCCCAGGATGTCCCACAAACTAGTGTCTACCCAAGATGTCCCACAAACTAGTGACTGCCCAAGATGTCCCACAAACTAGTGACTGCCCAAGATGTCCCACAGACTAGTGACTGCCCAGGATGTCCCACAAACTAGTGTCTACCCAAGATGTCCCACAAACTAGTGACTGCCCAAGATGTCCCACAGACTAGTGACTGTCCAGGATGTCCCACAGACTAGTGTCTGCCCAGGATGTCCCACAGACTAGTGTCTGCCCAGGATGTCCCACAAACTAGTGACTGCCCAAGATGTCCCACAGACTAGTGACTGTCAAGGATGTCCCACAGACTAGTGTCTTCCCAGGATGTCCCACAGACTAGTGTCTGCCCAGGATGTTCCACAGACTAGTGTCTGTCCAGGATGTTCCATAGACAGAATATAGTTAAACAATGATTGGTTTTGGATTAGGGTATTTATGTTTTATGGTTATGTACATATTCTTGTTTTCGTTTTTGTGTTCTGTGATGGAACCTGTGTTGGAATCTTCGGCTTATAACTGTGTCTTCGTGTCGTCGGACTTTCTGATGCCTTTTCTGTGTCTGTACCGTGTTGTCCATTAATTCATTTAGAGACTGTCAAGATTACACAAGAATGCCATCGTCTTTTCCTTTTCTTTATCTTCTTATTCTTCTTCTTCCTCCTACATTCCCTCCTACTCTTTTCTTCTTTTGTTTCTTCCTTCTCAACTTTTTCTTCGTTCGTTGGCCTGAAATAAATTGTCCAAATGTGCTATTTTGTCTCTCGAGTAAGCAAGTGGTGTCTACCTCAGCAAAACAATGTGGCGAAGAGTCCACTTGTCATTAGGTGTCATAGCACCCATGATGCCACTCTCACACGCAATCACTACAATGTGGCGAAGACAGTCCACTAGCCAGGAGGCATCCTAGCACCCATGATGCCACTCTCACACGCAATCACTACAATGCTGAATGACTGAGTGTGTAACGAGGGTTCCCAGATAACAGAGACGGCCGGTGTGGCCCACAAGATGCAGCTCACGTCCAGTGGTTCCCACTCTCTCCCAGGCATGTACGGCAACACCACGTTCGCCCACTGTAAGAAGGCGCTGTGGAACCGCAGCGGGACTTCCGTGCGCTTCCGGAACATACACCTGCCCGTCTTAGATCTGTCCCAGCCTCAGGACGTGGATGCCGTGCTGAACAAGGTATGTGTGTGAGTTGTTGCTGCCTGAACGTGGTTCCCTCACTGTATCATCTATTTCTGTGTAGGCAGTACATATCTCTGCTTCATCATCGTCGACATCGTCATCGTGATCATCATCGTCGTCATCATCATAAAGTCATCTTCATCGTCGTCGTCATCATCCTCATTATCATCGCCGTTCATCATCTTCGATGTTATCTTTGTCATCATCATCGCCATCATCATCGATATTAACATCGTCGTCGTCATCATCATTAAGGTCGTAATCGTCGTCATCGTCGTCGTCGTCGTCGTCGTCGTCGTAACCATTGATATTATCATCGTCTTCATCATCATAGTCGTCATCATCATCGATGTGATCATCAATATCGTCATCATCGACATGAATTGACGGGATGAATCAACTGCTAAGAATTTCCTGTAGAGTTCTGCGGTCTGTTACTACTGTACTATTTCGCGTCAATGTATTGCTGCTGATTATGTCGTAAAACATCTATGTTTGCTCTGAGGTGGTCTCCCGTGCCTGGTCTGGTGTAACTATGTAACCCAGGGCTATGACAGATATCTGGATGACTCCTGTATAATATTATATATGATATGTTGCCCAGCTGCTGAAACTGTACACAGACATCCGTCTCCGGGTCAGTATTGCCCCTCTGAACTAGGATGTGCCTACATGAGGCTAATTTCTCCATCTCACCTCATCTGTTTTTGTTTGTTTGTTCGCTCGCTTTAAACTCCAGCGTAGTCCACGTTGGAATGATTTTTGCGTACGGCATAGCTTTTCCTACTACCAGTGTTCCTCACCATTAAGCGAACCAACTCCGACTTCTGAAGTACTTGTTATTTACAAGTATGAACGAGAAGTCAACATTTTAGTCCAGCTGACCTGTGTGGGGGTTTAACTCGCTAGCTCGCCACCAGCACACCGGAAGTTAAAGAGCAAGCGCTCTTATCCATTCGTCCACGGGGACCTGCACATCTTCTGTTGATACCCCAGCATAGATTCCTCTTGCCATGTCTACATAGTTCTGGTGAGTGATCTTGTCACAGCTGTACCTCCTTCCTCCCATATATTCCTCTTGCCATGTCTACATAGTTCTGGTGAGTGATATTGTCACAGCTGTACCTACCTCCCCCCATAGATTCCTCTTGCCATGTCTACATAGTTCTGGTGAGTGATCTTGTCACAGCTGTACCTCCTTCCCCCCATATATTCCTCTTGCCATGTCTACATAGTTCTGGTGAGTGATATTGTCACAGCTGTACCTACCTCCCCCCATATATTCCTCTTGTCATGTCTACATGGTTTTGGTGAGTGATCTTGTCACAGCTGTACCTCCCTCCCCCTACCCGCATATATTCCTCTTGCTGCCATTCATACATGGTTCTGGTGAGTGATCTTGTCACAGCTGTACCTCCCTCCCCCCATAGATTCCTCTTGTCATGTCTACATGGTTTTGGTGAGTGATCTTGTCACAGCTGTACCTCCCTCCCCCTACCCGCATATATTCCTCTTGCTGCCATTCGTACATGGTTCTGGTGAGTGATCTTGTCACAGCTGCACCCACCCTCCCCCATAGATTCCTTTTGCCATGTCTACATGGTTCTGATGTGTGATCTTGCCACAGCTGTACCCCCTTCCCCATATATTCCTCTTGCCATTCCTACATGGTTCTGGTGAGTGATCTTGTCACAGCTGCACTCCCCTCCCCCTAACAGCATAGATTCCTCTTGCCATGTCTACATGGTTCTGGTGAGTGATCTTGTCACAGCTGTACCTCCCTCACCCATATATTCCTCTTGCCATTCTTACATGGTTCTAGTGAGTGATCTTGTCACAGCTGTACCTCCCTCCCCCATATATTCCTCTTGCCATTCTTACATGGTTCTGGTGAGTGATCTTCTTCTTCTTCTTCTGCGTTCATCCGGAGTTTTTTTCGGACGTGATTGCGTTGTGCCTGTTTACAGCAGAGCTGCGTTCTTGCGCCGTTAGGCCGACACATCCGACTTCTGCGGGAATTTGTTGACCGGGTTAACCTTCCCGGGGGTTTCTTATGACGTTTGACTCTCACTGTTGTGTTAACCCCCATCCCAGCTGGCCCATATAGAACAGCCAAAGACATCCTGGTCAGCCCTCAAGGGAAGGCAGGGGCAGATCATGGGCATTCCCCGCCATCCAAGGAGGCTTCCATACTTGCAGAGCCGACACACAGCGCTCTGGTACTGGGCTCACCCAAGGAATCGTCACGTCCTGCACATGGCTGCTTAGCCTCACTTCCGTATATTGGGCCTTCCGTTCACCATAGGCTGTTCTTCCGGAAACCAGAAGTATGCAGTCTGCAGATGACATCCACACAGTGAGCTTTCGATTCGGACTTTCCACGTAATGGATTTGCTATCCAAGCAATATTCCATTTCGTGCCACTAGGACACTTTTCCACCTTTTATGAAGCCCACACAGTGGGCTTTTGATTCAGACTTTCCACGTAATGGATTTGCTATCCAAGCAATATTCCATTTCATGCCTCTGGGACGCTTTTGTAACCGACATACCTGTAGTATGAAGTGTGGCAGTCTAAATACTTCTTCATGCACCTTTAAATGTCAACCTGAATGTAGTTAAAGTAAGCTGCAGTCAACTTGAGCTTGTTGATATCTCCATAGAGCTTGTCCTCAAATGAAGCAGGTGTGGGCCAAAATATCTTTCTCTGTTCTGCATATATTGGGCACTCCTGCAGCAAATGTTTAGCTGTCATTTTACCAGTTCCACAATTACATTCATCGGTATCTCCTATCTTTAGTTTATTGTACAAGTGGTATTTCAACCTGTTATGTCCTGTACTGAGTCTGAAGATTGCTACTTGTTCTCTTCGGTCGAGTTTGTAATATGCATCATCCTTCTGGTGGCATGGATGCTCTGATTCCCATTTGGTTCTATAAGTGCTTTTTATAAAACTCTTTGCCTCATTATAGGTTATGTCTATGTCAGGCTGTGGTAGTCATCCGCCCTCTTTTGCTAGTCTGTCAGCCTCTTCATTTCCAGGTATACTGCAATGTGATGGTATCCATTATATTACATCTTTTTTGGATTTCTGGCATAGACCATGGAGTGCTGCTCTTAGGTCAGCTAGTTCTGTGCTGTGTTTGCTCTTCAGTATTGAGACAGCTGACTTTGCATCTGTGAAGATAGCTATTTGCTTCTCTTTATTTTCCTCCATCAAGAGCATTTCTGCTGCAGTTTTCATAGTTTCTACCTCTGCTTTGAAGTTACTTGAAAATTTTCCAGTTGCCACTGACTGTGTTGTTTTCACTCCATTTGTTAAATTTAGAAGAATTCCTCCTCCTCCATTTTCTTTTGAATTTTTGGCTGATCCATCTATATATGCATGGGTCCAACTGTTGCTTGGGTAATGTTCTTTTATGTAGTTTAGGGTTATTTTTCTTTCGGTTTCATTCTGAGTGTTCTTTTTTTCAATACCAGGAATGTTTTCTATCATCTCAGGCACTTGCTGTTGTCTCCAAGCTGGAAACTTGTGTGCATTGTAAATGGCTTTGACTGTTGATATGTTAAGTATGGGATCTGCCCTAATCTTTTGTTTTGCAGTTTCTACAAAGTTGCCACGCTTCAGTCTTCCCTTTCCAAAACCATTAAACCTGTTATACATAGGGTGGTCTGTCAATCTTCTGACTTTTTCTGCTTGTTGCTGGGCTCTGTTATCTCTTCTATCCTCCATTGGTTGTAAACAAGTGATATTTTCTAGTTCATTAATAGGCATTGTCTTCAGGCTTCCAGTTATGATCCGCATTCCTTGATTTTGGACTCTACTTATTTTGTTAAAGTTTGACTTAGCTGCTGTTGCCCAAGCTGCAATGCCATATTCCAGTACTGGCCTCACCCGTCCAGTATATAACTTCTTGAGAACTTTCTCATCTGCTCCCCACGTTGTACCAGCAAGCTTTTTCATGATTGCCATTCTTTGCCTTGCTCTTGTTCGATTTTTCTCAACCGGTGTCTTCCATGTCAGGCGACGATCAAAGGTGACTCCTAGATAGTTTGGATTTTCTTCGTGGCGCAATATTTTTCCATTCAATACCAACTTAGGTTGCTGAGTTTTATTTGAGAGGGAGAACACGGTGCATGTTGTTTTCTCCTCACTTATCTTCACTAGCCATGATTTTGACCAGTCCTCTAGCGCTAATAAGGCTTGCTGTATTCTGCTGTTAGCTGTACTAATATATTCTTCAGATGTCCATATGGCTAGGTCATCTGCAAAGGAGGATGTGTGTACTCTGACTGGAAAATTTTCTGTGATGTCATTTATATATGCTAGGAATAATGTTGGTGAAAGAACTCCTCCTTGGGGGACACCTTGCTCCAACAGCATCATTTTGCTGGTTTGTCCTTGTACTTTTGTCCTGGCAGTTCTGTTCTCAAGGTAGTGGCTGATCCATTTATAAATTTTCCCACAAACATGCATTTTTTGCAGTTTTACTTGCAGTCCATGCGAAGCCCATAACCGGGCACTCTCACGAAGTTTATACTTCACCTCGACACCGCAAGGTACAAGAGGAACATGATGAGATGAGATGAGATGAGACTTGCAGTCCTTCCTTCCACACTTTATCAAATGATTTTTCTAAATCTATCCAAACCGCTAGTGTGTGTGTTTTTGCTCTTGGAAGGCATCCTCTATTTCCTGAGCTATATAGGTTATTTGATCTTCAGTGGATCTGTACTGAATCCTGCTTGGTGTGGTGCTAAGAGTTTGTTTTCTTTCAGATGCCATGTTAGCCTGCCATTGATAATGCGTTCCATTAATTTTCCTACACAGCTAAGTAGACTGATAGGTCGATATCCATTTGATTCTTCCAGGTCTTTTCCTTTCTTTGGGACTGGTATTAGTATAGCTTCCTTCCATGCCTGTGGGACTATACCTCTCTTCCAGCTGTAATTTAGGACTGCTAGTAGTTTCTTTTTTTGTGGTGAGTGATCTTGTCACAGCTGTAACCCCCCCCCCCCCCCCCATACCCGCATAGATTCCTCTTGCCATTTCTACATAGTTCTGGTGAGTGATCTTGTAACAGCTGTACCCCCTCCCCCTTCCGCATATATTCCTCTTGCCATTCCTACATGGTTCTGGTGAGTGATCTTGTCACAGCCGTACCTCCCTCTCCCATATATTCCTCTTGCCATTCCTACATGGTTCTGGTGAGTGATCTTGCCACAGCTGTACCTCCTTCCCCATATATTACTATTGCCATTCCTACATGGTTCTGGTGAGTGATCTTGTCACACCTGTACCTCCCTCTCCCATATATTCCTCTTGCCTTTCCTACATGGTTCTGGTGAGTGATCTTGTCACAGCTGTACCCCCCCCCCCCCCACCTCACCCATAGATTCCTCTTGTCATTCCTACATGGTTCTGGTGAGTGATCTTGTCACAGCTGTACCCCCGTCTCCCATAGATTCCTCTTGCCAATCCTACATGGTTCTGGTGAGTGATCTTGTCACAGCCGTTCCACCCCCTCCCCCGCCATAGATTCCTCTTGCCATTTCTACATGGTTCTGGTGAGTGTTCTTGTCACAGCTGTACCCCCTTCCCCAATATATTCCTCTTGCCATTCCTACATGGTTCTGGTGAGTGATATTGCCACAGCTGTACCCCTTTCCCCATATATTCCTCTTACCATTCCTACATGGTTCTGGTGAGTGATCTTGTCACAGCTGTACCCCCCTCTCCCATATATTCCTCTTGTCATTCCTACATGGTTCTGGTGAGTCATCTTGTCACAGCTGTACCCCCTTCCCCATATATTCCTCATGCCATTCCTACATGGTTCTGGTGAGTGATCTTGTCACAACTGTACATCCCTCTCCCATATATTCCTCTTGCCATTCCTACATGGTTCTGGTGAGTGATCTTGTCACAGCTGTACCCCCCTCTCCCATATATTCCTCTTGTCATTCCTACATGGTTCTGGTGAGTCATCTTGTCACAGCTGTACCCCCTTCCCCATATATTCCTCATGCCATTCCTACATGGTTCTGGTGAGTGATCTTGCCACAGCTGTACCTCCTTCCCCATATATTACTATTGCCATTCCTACATGGTTCTGGTGAGTGATCTTGTCACACCTGTACCTCCCTCTCCCATATATTCCTCTTGCCTTTCCTACATGGTTCTGGTGAGTGATCTTGTCACAGCTGTACCCCCCCCCCCACCTCACCCATAGATTCCTCTTGTCATTCCTACATGGTTCTGGTGAGTGATCTTGTCACAGCTGTACCCCCGTCTCCCATAGATTCCTCTTGCCAATCCTACATGGTTCTGGTGAGTGATCTTGTCACAGCCGTTCCACCCCCTCCCCCGCCATAGATTCCTCTTGCCATTTCTACATGGTTCTGGTGAGTGTTCTTGTCACAGCTGTACCCCCTTCCCCAATATATTCCTCTTGCCATTCCTACATGGTTCTGGTGAGTGATATTGCCACAGCTGTACCCCTTTCCCCATATATTCCTCTTACCATTCCTACATGGTTCTGGTGAGTGATCTTGTCACAGCTGTACCCCCCTCTCCCATATATTCCTCTTGTCATTCCTACATGGTTCTGGTGAGTCATCTTGTCACAGCTGTACCCCCTTCCCCATATATTCCTCATGCCATTCCTACATGGTTCTGGTGAGTGATCTTGTCACAGCTGTACATCCCTCTCCCATATATTCCTCTTGCCATTCCTACATGGTTCTGGTGAGTGATCTTGTCACAGCTGTACCCCCCCCCCCCCCCATCCCACCTCACCCATAGATTCCTCTTGTCATTCCTACATGGTTCTGGTGAGTGATCTTGTCACAGCTGTACCTCCGGCTCCCATAGATTCCTCTTGCCAATCCTACATGGTTCTGGTGAGCGATCTTGTCACAGCCGTTCCACCCCCTCCCCCTGCCATAGAGTCCTCTTGCCATTTCTACATGGTTCTGGTGAGTGTTCTTGTCACAGCTGTACCCCCCTTCCCCCATATATTCCTCTTGCCATGTCTACGTGGTTCTGGTGAGTGATCTTGTCACAGCCGTCTCTCCCCCCCCCCCCCCCCCCCCCCCCCCCAACCATAGATTATTCTTGCCATTTCTACATGGTTCTGGTGAGTGATCGTGTCACAGCTGCACTTCTCTATACGCTAGTCGGTGTTTCATTGTCTGCCCACCATACACTCTCTGCCTGATTCTCAAACAACACACGCCCACTGCCTCCAGTGTATGACCGTTACCAGTTAGAAAGTTAGTTGCGTATAGAAAGTTAGTTGCATACTCTTGCTGGCGAGCTGTCAGACTGATGTCAACGTGTACTGGTGTCTCTTGTCATTTGCATTCTCCCAAACTTAGGTGCGTATCCTTTACAGGACGTAGCAGTCAACTCCAGCAATTTTGGCTGTTTGTGATTTATTGGCAAGTTTATGTTCAGTAGTTTTCCATTGTTTTCTGAACGACCCGCACCCATACGATTGTATGAAAACCAGCGCAAAGAGGACCTGCCTCTAAATAGCCCGCAGCTGTGTTTCGAATGCGGTATGCGGGATTGCGAATGGCATTCGTAACCGCTTCGCACGGAGGCGGCTACTATGTATAAAATGTTATGTATATTCAACACTCTGCCATGGCGCGGACAGAGGCCCTGGAGATATACACATACAGATGAATATGTTGTTCTTCATGGAAAAATAAAATCAAATACTGTGACTCTAGAAAAACTGGGAATGAAAAGAGAGTTCATGAAAGAAATAAAAAAGAGGCAAGTGAAATATTTCGGCCACGTTAAAAGACAAGTGAAATATTTCGGCCACGTTAAAAGACATACCACTCTTATAAAACCATACTGGAGTGTCATTGGCACCTTGCAGTCTTGGCAGATGATAGTTTGTTACATTGTGCTTCAAAAAGGCATAATAACTGCAACGCATGGCGGTAGCGAATGTGACTGATCAGACCAATTCGCGCTGTAAATTTCGTCCACAATGGATGCATGTGAACACATGATCATTTTCGCCACCACGCACCATCTTAGGTCTCACGCGCTCAGTCTATGATCTATCTGTAATCATTTTCTCCTTTATCTTTATTCCATTTCTGATATTTTCCCTCCGTGCAACATGATCAGTTGCGACATGCTTCCAATGTGCATTATCAATACCTGTATCAATCATGTCCCGCTTACACACATTTTTGTATCGTAGTAGAGGCCGACCCCGAGATCTCTTACCCATCTGTAATTCACCAAGAAAGATGTCCTTTTATATTTTAACCATCATCCATCCTCCCAAAGTGTCCTATCCATCAAAGTCTAAAAAGACTAAGCATGGAACAAACTGTCACACAACCTGATCTTTCCAATACTTCACTATTTGTGATTTTGTCTTGCCACTTAATACTTAATATTCTTCGCAGACACTGCATATGAAAGCTGTTTAAACGTTTCTCTTGGTGTGAGTAAGTTGACCAGGCTTCACTGCCATAAAGAAGAGTACTAAGGATACAGGCTTGATAGACAAGGACTTTTGTTTTGGCAGTAAGCTTCCTGTTCTCCCAGACTATTGTTTGCTAACCTGTTAATTGTTGTTGCTGACTTACCAATCCCGATGTTGATTTCCTGATCTAGGGATAATTTGCTATTTACCTCTGATTCTAAATATGTAGAATGGTCTATTATCTCCAGTTCGGCGTCGTCAATAAATATTGATGATACTCCATGTATACCTTGTGACATAATCTGTGTCTTTTACGTTTGCAGTGTTTTTATGCATTCAACAACAAGTCGAAGGTGTATCCGGCCTGCGCCGCCGAACTGAGGACCAAAATGGAGGCAGCCGTGGACTCGGTGACATGCCTGCGTCGATCTCAGCAGTACCAGTTCGGCCTGTCGGAACACAAGGTGTTCTGTGACCCCCTGGGGGACAGGAATGTAGTGGCCACCATGAAACTGGTGGGAGCCAACGAGACTCGGTTACACAGGTCGGTGGTAATGGTGGCCACTCGGGTAAGTGTTCATTGTTGTCGTTGTTGTTGTTGTTGTTGTCATGGTTGAGTTGTTCTTATTGGTGTTGTTCTGGTTGTTGAGTTATTGTTGTACTTACTGGTGTTGCCGTAGTTGAGTTATTGTTGTACTTATTGGTGTTGTCCTAGTTGAGTTATTGATGTCATTATTGGTGTTGTCCTAGTTGAGTTATTGATGTCATTATTGGTGTTGTCCCATTTGAGTTATTGATGTCATTATTGGTGTTGTCCTGGTTGAATTATTGTTGTCCTTATTGTTGTAGTTCAGGTTGAGTTGTTGTAGTCCTTATTGGTATTGTCCCAGTTGAGTTATTGTGGTCCTTATAGTTGAGTTATTGTTCTTATTGGTATTGTCCTAGTTGAGTATTTGTATTTATTGGTGTTGTCCTAGCTGAGTTATTGTTGTCCTTATTGATGTTGTCCTAGCTGAGTTGTTGTTCTTATTGGTGTTGTCCTGGTTGAGTTATTGTTGTTGCTATTGGTGGTGTGCTGGTTGAGGTATTGTTGTACTTGTTGGTGTTGTCATGGTTGATTTTTAATTTTTTTTGGTGTTGTGCTGGTTGAGTTATTGTTGTTGTTATTGGTATTGTGCTGTTTGAAATATTGTTGTACTTGCTGGTGTTGTCCTGGTTGAGTTTTTGTTGTACTTGTTAGTGTTGTCCTGATTGAGTTATTGTTGTACTTATTGTTGTTGTGTTGGTTGTGTTATTGTTCATATTGTCCTTATTGGTGATAAGCTTACAGACATTTCTAACCTACATGAACGTCTTCAGTTACTGCCACACCTCAAACACCTACTTTTTAATAAGGCTACTCTAATTCACAAAATCCTATTTCAAAATGCTCCAAGCTACTTTGGCCATTGTTTAAATATAACGCAAGACATAGCGAACGACTAAATACCTCATGTCCCTAAACCTAGGATAGACTTATATAAAACAAGCTTAGCATACTCTGCCACTCATTTGTGGAACAATCTTCCACAAGAAATCAAAGACACCACCAATCATTATACACACAGCCGCAACCTGTTTGAACACTACCTCAGGACAGACTACATGCCCTCATTAAAAAAACAAACAAATAAAAACAAAAACAACAACAATAAAGACAATAATAATGGTAAATTATCTCGAACGACAACTAGCCTAAAAACATTCCCATATGTATGGCACGTTACACCTCCTTGGGTATTTATAATGCCCATGTTAAACATTGTCTCAACGAGTCATGTATTATTGATTATTTTTCATGCGTTTTAATGCTTATTGTTATTTTGTTGTCAAAGATTTGCTTCATAAGAGATGTTGAATGAAAGAATGTATGAGAGGAAATAGAGAAGAAGGGCAGAATGTCAGACGGACCTGCGTGCCCAATTCTTAACCCTTTGAAAATAAAGATTTTTGTTCGTTCGTTCGTTCATCCTGGTTGAATTTTTTGTTGTACTTATTAGTGTCGCCCTGTTTGAGTTATTGTTGTACTTATTGGCATTGTGCTGGCTGAGTTATTGTTGTCATGGTTGAGTTGTTGTTGTTGTACGTATTGGTGTTGTGATGATTGAGTTAATGTTGTACTTATTGGTGTTGTCCTGGTTGAGTTTTTGTTGTACTTCTCGATGTCGTCCTGGTTGAGTTATTGTTGTACATATTGGTGTTGGCCGGTTGAGTTATTGTTGTACTTGTTGCTGCTGTCAAAGTTGAGTTGTTGTTGTACTTATTGGTATTGTGCTGGTTGAGTTATTGTTGTACTTATTGGTGTTGTGCTGGTTGAGTTATTGCTGTACTTATTGGTATTATACTGGTTGAGTAATTGTTTTACTTGTTGTTGTTGTCCTTGTTGGTTTTTTTTGTACTTATTGGTGTTTTCCTGGCTGAGTTATTGTTGTTGTTATTGGTGTTGTTCTAGTTGAGTTGTTGTTGTCCGTATCGGTGTTTTTCTTGTTAAGTTGTTGTTGTACTTATTGGTGTTGTCCTGGTTGAGTTGTTGTTGTCCGTATCGGTGTTTTTCTAGTTAAGTTGTTGTTGTACTTATCGGTGTTGTCCTGGTTAAGTTGTTGTTGCACTATTGGATGTTGTTGTTGTCCGTATCGGTGTTTTTCTAGTTAAGTTGTTGTTGTCCTTATCGGTGTTGTCCTGGTTGAGTTGTTGTTGCACTATTGGATGTTGTTGTTGTCCGTATCGCTGCTCTGACTGAGTTGTTGTTGTCGTGGTTCTGTTATTGTTGTCCTGATTGAGTTGTTTTCATTTATCCCCCCTCCCCCTGTCTATCTTCTTCTTCTTCTTCTTCTTCTGCTTCTTCTTCTTCTTCTTCTTCCTCTTCTTCTTCTTCTTCTTCTTCTTCTTCTTCTTCTTCTTCTTCTTCTTCTTCTTCTCTCTCTTCTTCTCTCTCTCTCTCTCTCTCTCTCTCTCTCTCTCTCTCTCTCTCTCTCTCTCTCTCTCTCTCTCTCTCTCTCTTGCTCTTTCTCTCCGCGTCTCATAATCGTTGTTTTATCAAGACAAAGCCTGGTGATTGCCTACTACTGTATGGGCGTGTAATATATATCCTTTCAGCCAATGCCTGTTCCCGCTTGTTTCCTCTGCCAGCTCGACGCCACCTCCATCTTCCACGAAACCTACCAGGCAGCAGACACAGCCGTGTCGGGCATCGTGGCGCTGCTGGCCACCGCCGAGGCTCTCTGGAAAGTCCGCGACATCATCAGAGACAACAGTGCGGCCAAGGACATTATGTTCGTGTTCTTCCAAGGAGTGAGTATTTCCCACAGATGAACGCAATGTTCACACTCCAGCAGTGTAGCACGGTATGCAGACTGAGAGTACATGCGTGTTGTGTTCTGTCTGTGCTTGTGTATGCTGGACCAAGGAGTAAGTATTTGTCAGAAGTGGGGGTACGCCACCGCCTAGTTGAATGTACTATCGCTGGCGGGCCACTCCAAATAGTCAGAAAGTGACTCGGGACAAAATCTATGTGGCTGAAATAAAGATTACGCCCATGAATATTCAAGAGGACAGCTAATATTAGCTTGTAAATTAGCTGGTCTTGATATTCTCCAAGAAGTGTGAAAAAGGAAAGTTAGATGACTAGGTTTACATCTACGAAAGGATTACTAGCCAGGGAATATTATCCTCTGCGACTGCTTTCCCCTCCTTGATACTTAAGTAATCCCCCACCAAGGTAAGCAAGGCAATTGCGTCCCTTGGAAAACAAAAGTATAACAATTAAACTATGAGTTAAAACACACTATAATCAATTTTATTGTCTGTCATATTACATTGTACATGATAGTTCTCAAGATGATGATGGTGAACTACAATCACATAAAGATAGTGATGAAAATCTTAAACATGACTCTAAAGTTACTTGTATCCTGTCTGGATCTGTGGTCAGATTACAAGTGAGATCCACAAACAGCAGTTATGTTCAGATCAGCACAGCCGGACGGTGTTCGGAACAACAGCCCGCCCTGACGCCACCAGGTTCCTCGGTGTCAGTGCACGGGAAAACCTGGGCTCCTGTTGAGTGCTGTTTCAAATATTTGGCTCATCTCATTTGACGATTCCAATTCCAATTCGAATTTTCGAAAAAAAATAAAATAAAAATAAATCGAAATTCGGCCTCATCTAACCTGCTTCATCTGCGGTGGTTATAGGTGAGAGCGGTGGTATTTGTGAGTTTTTAGCCCTATTTCTTGTCGTATGCGCTCTTACGAGTGAGTCCTCCCTCGGACCGGTTACATAAGCGTTTGTGTCTGTTACGTCAGCTAAGGGGTGGGAGGAAGGGGGGGGGGGGTTGGTCGGCGGCTATCCTTTATGCCCGTCTCCTCTTGTGGTTTTCTTTGTTGGTGTATTCTCCTGGCTCGTCTGGCTTGACTGGCTGTAGTCCTTATAAGGACTTTTTATTTAGCATTTTTGTCTCCTTTTTTGTGAATTGCCTGTAGACGCTTTTCAATGCGATTTTCCTCCTTCCGCCATTTTTCACTTTCGCGTTTGAGTTCTTGCTGTCTTTCGATTGCTTCCTCTGTGGTCAGCCATGGGACGGCCTCTCTGTCATCTATATAGCACTCGAGTTCGGCCTCTCCGTCATCTATATAGCACTCGAGTTCGGCCTCATAGTCATCTATATAGCACTCGAGTTCGGCCTCATAGTCATCAATATAGCACTCGAGTTCGGCCTCATAGTCATAGAGTATCTCCGGGTAATCTATCGGTTTCCCCCTGAGTTTCTTGGGCATCTTCTTTCATTTTTCTTCCGGTCTCCTTATGCATTCCTCGCGCCTGAGTCCCTCTTGCCGTGCCCGTTTCTTTTCTGCTTCTATGCACTCCTCCAAGGTAGGCCCCTCGGTAGGCCACTCCATGCCGTCGTCAGGGTCCTCATCTTGTCTTTCTTCGGCTGTCTGGCGGGATGTTGGTTTCCCCTTGGGTGTCTCCGGCGTCGTAGTTCGGCTGCTGGTTTTATCTTGCGGTTCCGGCTCGATTTTTTTTGTTGGGTTTCTTGCATGGCTTCTGTTGGTTTGTTTTGAATTGATTTCATTTCAGCTTTTAGCTGCTCTCTTTCTCTCCGCTTTTATGGTGCGTAGCATTTCTTCGTTTTCCTGCTTCAACTCTACCATATGTTCAATTTATTGCTTGATGTTTTGCTGGATCTCCTTTATTTCCGCCAGTAGTTTCTCCTTGTCGCTGGTCGGAGTCGGCATCAGCAGTACCTTGACTTGTTTCTTCAACTCGTCTATCTGCTTTTGCAGTTGATCTCTTTCAGCATGTGATATACCCGTGGCTGTCTCGCCCCTTTGCATTGCTTCCTTGAATGATGTCTTTATGGTAATTGCGATCTTTAAAGTGTCTCTGTGGTTTTAGAGGTACGGACAGCCCAAGTATCTTGCTCCATGTTTGCCCAGGCAGTTGGCGCACTTTCGTTTGTTGTTGGGTGCTCTGAAGTCCGTGTCCAGCTTGGCCAGCGGACACTCCTTGAAGGCGTGGTGATTGGCGCAGTACCGGAAGATTTCCGTCTTACTGCAACAAGCTGCTCTTGCTGTGGCCGGCCCTCTGGCATCTGAAACATTGAGTAATCCTTGATATGAATCCTTCAGGTTGTTGTATATTCTCGTCTATCGATACCTGGCGTCGTATCTTGTTGCCCCCCAGTCTTCACCACCGCCAGCATGGTAGGGATCTTTGAGTACGTCAGAATCCGCTCCGCCTTCAAGATTCGGATGTTTAGATTCTATTCTTGTAGCTGCTTCGTGATTTTTTCGTCTGACAGCTCCACTTGAATACGTTTGACAACCCATCTGACTGTTTTTGGTTCGGTGTTTCCGACTCTGGTGTCTTTCTCCTCCTTCTCCGCTGTGTTGGCTCTTGCCTGTGTTGGGTTGTCGTCGATCTTTCTCGTGGTGGCTTCAATAGTAGATTGTAGTTTCAGGTGCTTTGTTGCAGCTCATGAAAGTTCTCTCCGCCCGTCTTCTTTACGGCTTTGTCGGCTCCCACGCTGCACAACTTGGATACGAGTGTGTCTTTTGGTGTTCTTGCCACGTACTTGTTCAGGTGACATGTCTTGTTAGCGCTCGCAGTTGCGAATGTAACGACTGCGAAAGCGATTTGACGATTATAATCACCTAGTATTTATACCGTTCCTTAACCATATCGGTTCTGGCGACGGGTCGGTAGCCATGTGTTTTTCCTGGCCCTGAATGGCACGTCGTGTCATTCCCCACCTCCATTCACGCGGGCCCGTTTAACACTGCTTTGAACCTGCAAGCTAGTGTGTGTTTTATTATCATTCTGACACCCCGCCCTTTCTACAGGTAATTAATCTAAAAAAAATCTACCTGCTCCGTGCCTAAAGGCTTGTGAACGCAGTTCGTGAGCCGGGTATCAGGCGTTCGAAGCTCAGCTGCGACCGATTTGTGCAGCAGACCGTGTCGCGTTGTGTTATAACGTGCTGGTATGGGAGCCGGTCGTTCAGAGAGCAGTGGCAAACTTCTGAACGTAACACTTACCTAGTACATCAACAGCAGCTGAAAAATGCTGGTGTTGACTGCAACGTCCCGTAAGGGATACGCAACTTAAAAAAAATAATTTTTAAAAAATGTTAATAGAGAAAACGTTCATACTCAGCCCACCTTTCGGATCTGTAAGTGACTAAGACAATCTCCGATGTATTCTGATGCCAGGTGTTGGGTGTTACGGTTCTTCAGGGAGCACATAGAAGGAAGGGGGCGGGGTAGGAGGACGGCAAATGGTCTGGCAAGGGTATCTGAGCAATCACAGTGAATGTGCTAGTGAAGTATGGGGCGCGCCAGATTGAAGGTTGTACTACCCAAAACCACATTGTGTTATTATAGGGGCGAGTCTTAAAGTCTGGGTGGACTGGTATGCGTGAATAGGCATACCTCAACAGACAAAATGCTAGTGTATGTGGGCATGTGCAAAGTATATGTAAGAAGAGAGAGAGAGAGAGAGAGAGAGAGAGAGAGAGAGAGAGAGAGAGAGAGAGGTAGAGAGAGCGAGCGAGAGAGAGAGAGAGAGAGAGAGAGGAAAAGTGCCTGTGATAACACCAACTCCCCCAAGCCTGTCTCCACCCACTCCAACAGCGCAAACCATCAAGGTGCTTCCGATGTCCAGGTTACTGTCATCCAGTCCTGCTCCTCTGGTGCTCAACATCGTAAGAATACAGAAAACCGGCTCATATTCACAATGTGGTGCCTTACACCACACGGCCTCAACACCCAACATTGTTTCATCTAATCGTAGTCATTTCCCCTCCCCTCCCCACTTTGTTGCTTCCACACCCTCTTAGGTGTCACCCTCATCCGGTCTCCAACCAGTCTTTCTCTCCACTAGTATTATCCCCTGCCCTGCCTTCCTCGGCCCGATTCCGTGACCGTACCATTAGCTACCTGGGCATTTCACATTGCCACTCTTGGCACTCCTGTCGTGCGCAATTCAGCGCACACCATTAATGTAATCACTAATCCCCCTACTAGTTAGCAACTACACTGTTATATGCGGTCGGGTGTGCGTGCACATAGATACTAGTTAATATGTGTGTGTGTATGTGCACAGATTTATCTCTGTCTGTCTGTCTGTCTGTCTGTCTGTGTAACAAGTCTGAACATAACGGAAGGCAACTGCATACATGAAGTCAAGGCTCCGGCCAAAGTGTATATGTGTTGGTTTATTAGTCAAGGTATAAAAACGTATACAGCAAGTTGAAAACACAAAACACCTCTGGTTCGTTTGCAGGCTGAGTTGGAACTCAACTATGTTTATCTTCGACGTCACGCGTGAGCTTCCCTAACAACTCGTTCAATTGTGCTCACGCGTGCATCATTTATCACGTATTCATTTCCCAAACCCTTTTCTATTTCACACCATCTATCTCCTAAACCACTAACAGAGATGGTGCTCTGTTATATTCCTCCCTTTCTTTAAGAAGACTTATCTTGAAAAGTCTTAACCCCTAACCTACTTATTCTAATTAAAACCTTAACGCCAATATTATTTCTCCCCCTCTTAACCAATGAACTTTATTTCTATTCCTTCAAGTCCAATTCTCCACTTGTCTCTTATAGCTAACCGCTACGTTCTGTGATACTTCTTCTATGTTTCTGAGCCTACAAGGTTTCATTAAAAAAAAACACAGTTCATAAGGATATTTCATTTCATTTATACAATTGTTCATAAAAATCGTTGGTATATACTTTGAAACTTATCATGCGTTATGTAACTTCTTATTCTCTCTCAACATCAACAACACAACACAGGATAGACAGAAAAGATGGGGTGCGCACCCAGTTATGAAGACATAAAGAAGTAGTCCAAAAAGCAATCACATTTACCTCCCTTGCAAACGCAAAAACTTTACAAATAACGTTTTTCAAAACCACATCTTATGATCTATGAACATATATCTCTGTTTGTTATAAATTAAGTCGATCTAAAATTTGCTGTCATCCACACCCATGACTATATTTCAGCTGTCTCATGTCCCATCATGAAACCATAATATTAACAATTGTTTCTTAACCTTAAATGCGCTTTGTGCATTTCTTGTATAATAACTTCCTGAAAATCCTCCCCCATATATTTACATCTTGGTTTTCATTGGCACCTTTCCGTCTTGACAGACGATAGTTTGGTACATTGTGCTTCAAAAAGGCTTAATAACTGTCATATGGCAATAACTACGATCCATGGCGGTGGAGAGTGTGGCTGGTAAGGCCAATTCTTGCTGCAAATGTTTGCCCACAGTAGGTGCATGTGAAAACATGGTCATTTCCACCATTTTGCACCATCTTACGTCTCTCACGCTCTGTGTGTGCTTTATCTGCAATCATTTTCTCCTTTTTCTTTATTCCATTTCTGATAGTTGCCCTCCATGCAACTCGTTCAGCGGCGACGTGCTCCCATTGTGCATTATCAATGCCTGTATCAATCATGTCCCTGCTTACACACATCTTTGTATCGTAGTAGAGGCCGACCCTGAGATCTCCTACCCGTCTGTAATTCACCAAAAAAGATGTCCTTTGGTATTCTACCATCATCCATCCTCCTAACGTGTCCTATCCATCTAAGTCTACGAAGACTGAGCATGGAATACACCGTCACACAACCTGATCTTTCCAATACTTCAGTATTTGTGATTTTGTCTTGCCACCTAATACCAAGTATTCTTCGCAGACACCGCATATGAAAGCTGTTTAAACGTTTCTGTTGGCGTGAGTAAGTTGTCCAGGTTTCACTGCCATAAAGAAGAGTACTAAGGACACAGGCTTGGAAGACGAGGACTTTTGTTTTGGCAGTAAGCTTCCTGTTCTCCCAGACTCTTTTTGCTAACATGTTCATTGTTGTTGCTGCCTTGCCAATCCTGATGTTGATTTCCTGATCGAGGGATAATTTGCTATTTACCTCTGATCCAAGATATGTAAAATGGTCTACTATCTCCAGTTCGGCGTCGTCAATAAAGATTGATGGTACACCATGTGCACATTGTGACATAATCTGTGTCTTCTTTTTGTTAATTGTTAAACCAAATTCAGAACAAGCATTGGAGAATGCAGATAGTAGATGTTGTAATTCTTCCTCAGAGTGGGTCGTAATCGCAGCATCATCCGCAAAAAGCAACTCTCTGATTAGTACCCTGCTAATTTTGGTCTTGGCCTTCAATCTCTGAGCATTATAGAGGCCACCATCTGAGCGTGAGTGAATGTATATACCGTCATCCTGATCACGAAAGGCATATTTCAGTAGAAGTGAAAAGTATATCCCAAAGAGGGTGGGGGCTAGTACACAACCTTGCTTAACTCCACTCTTAATTTCAAACTCTTCTGAAGTTGAGCCATCAAACTTGATTATACCCTTCATGCCCGTGTGGAACGATTCCACAATGGACAGAAGAGTTGGTGGACAGCCAATCTTCTTTAGTGCTTTGAACAGACCCTCACGACTGACCAAATCGAATGCCTTTGTGAGGTCGATGAAAGCAATAAACAGTGGCTGATTTTGTTCCCGGCATTTTTCTTGCATCTGTCGCAATGAGAATAACATATCAATGGTTGACCGGTTCTGACGGAAGCCACACTGAGATTCGGGGTAGACTTGATCTCCCAGGACTTGAAGAATGCGCAGGTCAATTCTGGCAAATACTTTCCCAACAATACACAGAAGTGAGATACCCCTATAGTTGTTGCAGTCGCTCCGATCTCCCTTGTTCTTGTAGAGCGTTATGATGTTTGAATCTTTGAAATCCTGTGGGACTTGTCCTTCTCGCCAGCATAGCTCTATTAGCTGGTGGATCTGTAGAGCGAGGGTGTCTTGCCCACTCCTGATCACCTCTTTTGGAATCCCATCCTTACCTGGAGCCTTGCCAGATGCAAGCTCATTTATAGCACACTTAACTTCTGTTATAGTGGGAAGTGTGTCCAGGTGGTCAAGAGTTGGCAGGGCCTCTATGGCGTTGAGGGCATCATCCGCCAGCTTGGTCTCACTTGAGTAAAGCTCTAAATAGTGCTTGACCCATCTATCCATCTGCTGTTTCTTATCAGTGATGATTTCTCCAGTCAAGGTTTTCAGCAGTGCATTTCTTATGATCATTGGACCACAGGCTTTCTTTATCCCTTCATACATGCTTTTGATGTTTCCCTTATCACTTGCGATTTGAATGGACTCACATAACTTGATCCAATAGTCATTCGCACACTGCTGGCAGCCTTTTGTACATCCTTCCTCGCTTGCTTCAGCTCACTCAGAGTGTTACGCGTTGGTCTTTCCTTGTTTCTTAAGAGAGCTATCTTCTTTTTATCAATCAAGGGCTGCAGTATCTGGCTGTTTGCCGCAAACCAGTCCTGCCTCTTATGATCCACAGTGCCGTAAACCCCTACCACTGTTTTATAAATAGTTTCCTTAAGTTTACTCCATTTATCTCCACCAGTCTTACGATTACCCAACATAAATTTACCCTTTATTTTGACCACAGATGCGAGCGCTATCGCAATAGGAGGATGTTTAATGCAGGAAGTGGATGGAGTGAGACACCCGATTCTCTACGTGAGCCGCAAACTAAAGAAGGCAGAGACACGGTATGCCACAGTGGAATTGGAGGCTTTAAGCTTACTGTTTTGTATATTGAGATTATCTAAGTTCCTCTTGGGTAGTCACTTTGTGGTCCTCACAGACAGTTCGCCATTATTGGTCCTTAACCATGGGTCGCCTAAAAACCATCGGCTACAAAGATGGTGTCTTCTACTTCAAGATTTCGACTTCGAAATCCGCCATATCAAAGGCACCGACAACATTATGGCTGACCTATTATCACGGCAAACGAATGCGCCAATAGAATGACTCTTAGCACATCGACCATTCGCCGTACTATAAACTGTGATACTTTTAGTCGGTTGCATATAACAGTGTAACTCTACACCTGCTAGAGAACTCTCAGTGAATAGGTTACTTACGACACCCATGAACATGATACGTTAAGAGCTATACTTTGAGAGCTATACTATCAATTGCCCAAGCTCTAGAACGATCCCAGCAAGAAACGTTAACTGTGTTTCAACCAATAATATCCACCAGTGAACTGACTCTGAATTCTGTAAGAACATTTCATACGAGACATTGAGAACAATCCATACTTGCTGTTACTACGAAACTTTGCAAACAGCCGAAACAGAACGACATCGACTACAACACTCAAGAGACAGCCATACTAACTTTAACATTCATGGCATAACACGCTAACAACAGGAGGACAACGCGCACATCATCGTTGGATTTAGTTATTTAATTAATTAATTACTTTATTATTAAATATGTATTATAGTTGCATTATTGATGTATATAAAATGTGTGAACCTGTAATTTGTACATATTCTACGTTAATATTACAGGCGGTTCCATTCTTAGACTAAAGAACCGTCCTATACAATTGTCTCTGGGTAAATTATAACCCATTTTTGAGTCATCGTACAAAAAGTACGTATTTTCTTAAAGGGCAAATATCGCCTAGTCCATTTTTTCTAAGGGCAATAACACTTACCTCAACTTTAATTATATATTTTAACCAAATACTATTTTGAATGAAAGTTGAGTGAATGATTGCGTGAATGGATTAAATGAGAGAACGATACACTTAGCGGACAAATTGTACGCAAAACGTATTTATTTTAATTTGTCTGCGTCTTTCATGTAAATTTGCATGACTTGTCTAAATTGTGAATACATGTTTAGTAGTTAGTTTAATATACTTAGCGTAGTAGTTAGTTTAATATACTTAGCATAGTAGTTAGTTTAAACTTAGTTTAGCAGTTAGGATACATCTAAGCACCACTACTTGGAATACCTGATCATGTATTGCACACAGTGGAATATTTCATGATTGAGGTTATCCCAACTCGTGACGCTTGGACATAAGCCACACATTCAGCATACACTTTACACAAAACTTAAAACTCAACACTATCAAGTTAAAATACAGTCACTTTATTAGAAACAGCAACTTATTAGTCAACACACTAACAAGCCAACAGGGACACATGTAGTCTGAGGGGGATAAAATAACAAGGTAACTACATATTTAGTATTATACAACATACGAGAGTAAAAGTGTATTGAAATGCACACACAGATCAAGATTTGAAGGTGTACTTAATTAGCCAGGACTTCGGTCTTGTTAATTCTCTTTAATACAGAGATTAATTGTCTTGGTACCAGTGGGGTACTATGAGAAGGGCGGGTTGTAAATACAACTACTAAAACGTCACGTAACTTCGGTCAGATAAGCATTTTTAAGGACACAGGAGACAGAGTGATCTCTTCACCAAATCAGAGAAGTGGTGTATGGGAGAATACATGAGTTTTAATGCCACTATGTAGGTTACCAGGTTACTGCCCACCAAACTACAAACACCAACTGTATGTGATTCGGTGACAGAATTAGAACAGATCTAATTACCCTATAACAAGCCATCATCAGGGGAGAAGGGGGAATCCTGTCACCGCCTCACCTTTAGAGATATTAATTAGAGGGCTGCAACTCCAGCCCAAGGGATAGAACTGAGTCACTCAGAGCCCGAGTAATCTAGAGCCTTCTCGAAGGACTGGTCATTAAGTCCATGGTTCCGTGGACACTGATGTGGCCCGCCTAAGGCGGGGTCCACGGGGAACTCGGACAGAGTTACCACCCGTGTCGGATTGGGACACGTGTAGACCGGCAGAGGACAGACGGACTTGAGAGAGGCAACAGGGCCTGCCTGAGAGGGACTCTATAGATATCAATAGATATATATATATACATAGGCTAGATAGTTTGCTAGACTGTTGTATGATACCTATGTGTTTGATGTTAACTATCTGTGATATGTAATATAGCGCGGGTCTGTTTACCCACTGCGCCAAAGAATATATTAGAATACAATAAATGTTCGATCTCATAGCGAACGGAGTTATTGTTGCCTGTGTGAACCCGAGCTCAGTTACCTAGATAAGAGCAAGACGATGACACTCCTAAAATCTTCTCTATTTAATATGGCAGAATCTAATATATTTACTTGCCAGTTTCGGTCGTCTATTTTGGGTTCACCCTAATCCTCAGTGTTTCCTGATGTCTCTGGATACGGGATTCTGGATAATAAATCTGCACAGGTGTTGTCCCTACCGGCTACGTACTCTATCTTCGCGTTGTACCCCTGCAAATTCAACGCCCATGTCTGTATTTTTCTGTTCTGCACTGGAGCTTCTAGTAAAGATTTTAAGGGCATGTGGTCAGTTCTAATAATGAAATTGGCGTTATGTAAATAATAGTTAAGTTTCTGAAGAGCATAGTGGATAGCGTATGCCTCTTTTTCTATAGTAGACGATTTTTTCTGAGATTTACTAAGTTTGTGTGACAGAAAATAAATTGGTCTTTCATTCTTAACTCCTGATATTCCTGATATTTCTCCTTCATATGGTTGTGCTAAACATGCTCCTATAGCATTATCTGAAGCATCTGCATACAAAATTAACTGTTTATCCAAATCTGGATGTGTCAACAGTGGCACTACTGTTAAGCTATTTTTTAAAAACTCAAATACTCTTTGACACTCATCATTCCACTTAAATCTAGCGTATTTGCCAGTCAGGTTAGTGATAGGCTCTGCTATTTTTGAGAAACCTGGAATGAAACGACGATAGTACCCACATGTACCGATAAAAGCACGAACTTCTTTTACGTTGGTTGGAGGAGCCAATTCTTTAATAGCATTTACTTTATCCTGATCTGGTTTAATTCCTTCTCTATCAATAATGTATCCCAGGTACTTAGTTTCTGTTTTTAGAAATTCACATTTACTGAGTTTCAATTTAACATCATGTATTCTTAATCTGTCAAATACTAATTTTACATGTTTCAGATGGTCCTGTACGTCTCCTGCTGTGTAGATCAAAATGTCATCTATATATGCTAATGCAAACCTTTGCATACCTTCTAATACTTGATTTATTAATAACATATAGTGAGAAGGCGCAGTTTTTACGCCAAGAGGCATTCGTAAAAATTCGTAAGAACCTGCGTGTGTACAAAAAGCACTTTTCTTATGAGCATCTGGAGACATAGGGATACACCAAAATCCTGACCTTGCATCTAATGTAGTGAAGAAGGTAGACCCGTTAAGTAGCCCTAAAATATCGTCGATTACCGGCAATGGGTAAGCTACATTCTTAGTGATTTTGTTCAACGCCCTGTAGTCGCAACAGAATCGGTGTGAACCATCAGCCTTGGTCACTATGACAATCGGAGATGACCATTCTGACTTCGATCTTGTTATTATTCCTGCTTTCAGCATATCTTCTATTGCCTTTTCGACAATTTCTCTATTTCTTAAGGGAGTTCTATACGGTTTCAAACTAATTGGTGGGTGATCTCCAGTATCTATTTCCATAGTGACTGTTTTGGTCTTCCCCAATTCTAAGTCGTTAATTGCAAAAACATCTTGATTCTCTTTTACAAGTTTTTCTAATATTTCCTTATTTTTTGGTGGAGCTTTTAACTGTGCTAATAATTCTTGTTCTCTTGTTGTTTTGTCTACTGAATATATTTGAGATGTATGTTTTCTGAATGGATGGATCAATTCATCATTCCGCCTGTTCCATCTCCTTCCACGTCTATTCCTGGTATTAATTCTTTCCATAGGAGTTTCTGAATAATTCATTCTCGGTATTTCTACTCTATCTGTTGCTAACACGCTGTTAGTATCATGTTCTACTTTGGCTATTACACATCATCTGTACAATTTAATCTCCCTGCCTGTGTTGTTAATAATCATTACCTGAAAAGTTAAGTGTTTATCTAATGTCATTATTCCGTCTGGAACTTCTAGGCCAGGCTCATCTATTACCTCCCTTTGTAATTCTGTTATTCTAACTGTATGTCCTACTAAATAATACGGATTTCTTTTCACTTTCGCCTGTATCAGATTAACCGTTTGTGGTTTTAAAGTCGTGGACGTTTTAACTCTAACCAGTGCTGATATGTGCATGTCTTCTTCTAAATCTACATACACGCCCTTGAATCTTAATTTGTGCAGATCAAAAAAAAAGTCTTACACCATTTTTTAGTAAGAAATCCCTACCTATAAGCATGTTCCTATTTAACTCTTTAACTACATGTAAAAGATGTCTTACGTTGATTCCTCCTAATTTGAGATTTATCATTGTTTGACCAACTACTTGTAAATTTTGTCCTGTAACAGAGTGAAGATTATCATGACTCCTGAATATTTTGCAATGTTTCATTATTTTGTATAGAAAATTTTCTTTGATTACACAAACCTGAGCTCCCGAATCAATTAATGTACGAATTCTATATTTCCCTATTTCTATTATGCATGAACTGATGTCCGTTTTATTTATTGAATATTGTTTGATTTCAGCCAGTTGAGACCACTTTCTACTCGTCCTCCTATACTTGTCATTGAAATATTCTTTAATTCCCGGGACCTTGTTATCTTCCCTCCTACCGCAGGTCCTATTCAATAGGTGGGATTCCGGTTTTCCTGCGTTCTTTGCCTTGTAAAATTCCTCTGTCTACCTTCAAAATTCGTATTTGATCTGTTATTAACATTTCTATTTTGTGTATTCGACTGGACACACCTGTTACCACAGAATTTAAAAACGTGTCCGCGCTGGCCACAACCCCAACAGACTATATTTGTGTTACCTACCGTTTCTCTTATAGGATTTCTCATTTGTCTTCTTCTATCGTAAGTATTTTCATTACCTCCCTGTAACGTCTGTATTCCTCCTCTTCTATTCCATCCGAACCTTGTTTGTCCTACCTCCATGGGCTCTTCAATCATATCTTCCCAACTAGTTCCTATTTCTCGTCCTACTCTCAGTCTAAATCTTCGTCTCAAATTCTCTTCATGTACAGCTATATCCACAGATTGTGATAATCTCTCAGGGTTTTCTCTCATTAATTTAAACTTCAGTCCATCTGACTTTATACCATCTACAAAAATCCCGACCAACATTCGCTCCACTTCCTCCCCTCGTACGTTCTGTCCCAGGAATGCTTCTTCAGCTAGGTTAATCAACCTATCACTAAATAATTGTACAGTTTCTCCAGTGTTTTGCTTGGATTGTCTTAACACTGAAAACGCATGCTGAGGATCTGTGATTTCAGCATACTTGTGGGCTAAGTCATCCTTGAACTGCTCCCATGTCTCATCAGTTCTTGCCTCTAATTTTCTTCGAATGTGATCCGAAACCGGTGCTATAGTGGCCTGATAAACAATTTTCATCTTCTCCTCATCCGTTGCCGCCACCAAGAATGCATGTTTCTCTACCGAAGTCATCCATTTCTTCAAATCCTTCGCCTGTCCACTAAATTTTTCAATCTGTGTCCCTATTCCTTGTTGTTTTATTGATGTGTTGAGTCTGCCTATTGCCGTGCCTACTCCAGTTAAAACCTGTGTCAACAAAACTTGTTCATCTGCCATGTTGGAATATGCTGAAATAGTTTTGCTATATAATATATATAACCAAATTGACAATTAGAATTAACAAATATCAATAAGTATACCACTATATTTAAATTAGAGAAGGGACGTAAGCAATTGTTCTTCTTATAAAGATCAAGTGTTCTAGTTAATTAATTAATTTTATCTAACACACCAGGTTATGTGATATTAATTAAATATTACATTAATGTAATTACCAGTTATGGCTGAAAAGTAAGTCCAAATATTCCGACTGATGATTGTGCTTGATATTTGTAGGCTTCACATAAAAAACGAGCGTGTCGTGTTCCTCTATTCCACCATAACGAAAGGAGAACTTCTGAACTTTTGATTTCACCCATTGGTGGGCACCCCAGATTTGTGGCTTTTTTTCACCCGAAAAAGGGCACTTCTGGACTTCACCCGAAAAAAAGGGCACTTCTGGATTTGAAACGTCTCTAGCTTAATGAAGCGATTTAAATAGGGTCTCTTCTTCAGCAGGACGGCAACCCAGTATGCCCACCCGCTTCCGAAGATTCCACATTAACGATATCGCTTTGCTTGATTGACATTTTGATAAGCCAGAGTTCAAGATAGTTGCATATATGACCAAGCTCGAATGGAGTTGATTTTCATAAGTAGCAGAGTTTCCTCAATCGGAGACAACGATCGAAAACAAATGAGCAAATGGCTTGGTTCAGTATAAGCGTTGACCAACCTTTTGTGATTAAGGATGAATTCTTCACAGCTCCTGACTTCACTTCAGGCAACCAAGGTCAAATTCAATGACATGATGACGGTAACGGCCAGATCAAGAGCTCCAGTAAGACGACATTTCAAGGTAGCATATTGACGTTTAAAAACAACGGCCAGATCAGCTCAAGACTGGACAATGATGATGGCATTTCCGTTCCCCAACTCAGAATATTATGTTTTATGTGACGATTTTAATAAACATCAGCCCAATCAGAAAAATTTGCAGATTCGATATTAGTTGATTCTCAAAAGATTTGTATGACTTCAACATAAATGTCCGTGGCCTCTGACAATTTCTGCCTTCTAGAAATTCATTGTTTTGTTTTGCAATGATGACCTCTGTGATCGCTTGTGGCCGCGACAGCTCAAATCAGTATCCTGGTATACTGGCACCATTTCAGACTGTAACAAGTCTGAACATAAAGGAAGGTAACTCCATACATGAAGTCAAGGCTCCGGCCAAAGTGTATATGTGTCGGGTTATTAGTCAAGGTATAAAAACGTATACAGCAAGTTGAAAACACAAAACACCTCTGGTTCGTTTGCAGGCTGAGTTGGAACTCAACTATGTTTATCTTCGACGTCACGCGTGAGCTTCCCTAACAACTCGTTCAATTGTGCTCACGCGTGCATCATTTATCACTCATTCATTTCCCAAACCCTTTTCTATTTCACACCATCTATCCTAAACCACTAACAGAGATGGTGCTCTGTTATCTCTCTCTCTTTCTCTCTCTCTCTCTCTCTCTCTCTCTCTCTGTCTCTCTCTCTCTCAATAATCTTACACCAACCCTCTCTCTCTGCCCATCTCTCTATCTCTCTGTCCCCCCCCCCCTCTCTCTCTCTCTCTCTCTCTCTCTCTCTCTCTCTCTCTCTCTCTCTCTCTCTCTCTCTCAACAATCTTGCTTCTCTGTGCCTACCTATGCCACGTATGGCGTGTCGTAGGCACTTTTCCAATCTCTCTCTCTCTCTCTCTCTCTCTCTCTCTCTCTCTCTCTCTCTTCCATCTTGCTTCTCTGTGCCTACCTATTCTAACTATATTGCTGGTGGTCTGATTTTACACAGCCCCAATGACACTACCACAGGGGGATTTGATCCTCAAATACGGTGTATAACAATCAACCTTCCTGGCTCTATTTCATAGGGAACAGTTTGAGTGAAGCCTCGTATTTGTAGACCGACCGACCCCGCACACATCAGGGGCGTGTCGTAGGCACTTTTGCAATCTCTCTCTCTCTTCCTTTTTCTCTCTCTCTCTCTCTCTCTCTCTCTCTCTCTCTCTCTCTCTCTCTCTCTCTCTCTCTCTCTCTCCTACATCTTGCTTCTCTGTGCCTACCTACTTCACGTGCATTACCAGTGGTTGGATCCTATACAGCCCCAATAACTCAAGCACTGGGCGAGTAGATCCTTAAATATGTTGCATAACAATCAACCATACTAACTATTTTATAGGGTACAGTATGAGTGAAACGTCGTACGTGTAGACCGACGCACTCCGCATACCTCATGTGGTATATTACAGGCACTTTTCCTCTCGCTCTCGCTCTCTCTCTCCTCTCTCTCTCCTCTCTCTCTCTCTCTCTCTCTCTCTCTCTCCCTCTCTCTCCTTAACCCTTTGAAAATAAAGTTTGTTCGTTCGTTCATTCTCTCTCTCTCTCTCTCTCTCTCTCTCTCTCTCTCTCTCTCTCTCTCTCTCTCTCTTCTTACATATACTTTGCACATGCCCACATACACTAGCATTTTGTCTGTTGAGGTGTGCCTATGTATGTATGCGCGTTCACGCATATCAGTCCACCCAGACTTTAAGACTCGCCCCTATAATAACACAATGTGGTTTTGGGTAGTACCACCTTCAATCTGGCGCGCCCCATACTTCACTAGCACATCCACTGGGATTGCTCAGATACCCTTGCCAGACCATTTGTCTTCCTCCTACCCCGCCCCCTTCCTTCTATGTGCTCACTGAACCGTAACACCCAGCACCGGGCATCAGAATACATCGGAGATTTTCTTAGTCACTTACAGATCCGAAAGGTGAGGTGAGTATGAACGTTTTCTCTATTAACATTTTTTTCAATTAAAAATTTTATTCAACTAACATTATCTTCAATTAACAGTTTTTTAAATTCTCATTTTCTCTTCATTGCTTCCATTTTTTCCATGCTTTTGTTCTTCTCGTCCTTTCGTCACCTTCTGATGTAATCACAGGAGATCTCCTTGACTGTATGTTGTGTGTGTGAATGTGTTTGTTTGCTGATGAAGGCTAATCGCCGCAACGTTCTGTATGTGTCTTAACTCTGTTATGTAAAGCTGTACTACTTTTTTTTCATTTTATATTGTTTAGCCTTAATGAGGAACTGGGCTTGTGACCTGGGCATGTATTGGGAGAGAATTGCAGAATATCGCTCTCCTTCATGTTGTTAATCTGCAGGCACACCGTCGTTGGAACAGTTTAGAATTATGGAAACGACATGTTTGTGTGCCATACGTGGAAGAGTTTAGAATTATGGAAGCGACACGATGGCGTGCCATACATGGGACAGTTTAGAATTATGGAAGCGACACGAAGGCGTGCCATACATGGAACAGTTTAGAATTATGGAAACGACACGATGGCGTGCCATACATGGAACAGTTTAGAATTATGGAAACGACACGATGGCCTGCCATACATGGCACAGTTTAGAATTATGGAAGCGACACGAAGGCATGCCATACAGGGAACAGTTTAGAATTATGGAAACGACACGATGGCCTACCATACATGGAACAATTTAGAATTATGGAAGCCACACGAAGGCGTGCCATACATGGAACAGTTTAGAATTATGGAAGCCACACGAAGGCATGCCATACATGGAACAGTTTAGAATTATGGAAACGACACGATGGCGTGCCATACATGGAACAGTTTAGAATTATGGAAACGACACGATGGCGTGCCATACATGGAACAGTTTAGAATGCTATTATCTTGGTTATTGTGAACAAACAACAAAAGAGAACAGCTAAAGGATATTGTACTTTGGCTCAACGGTTTCCTCACTGTTTGTTTTGTTTAGTCCGGTCACTTTGAACTCAAGCGTGTTCTGTACACGTGCTCCTGCTTCTAGCCGATTGCGTGTGGATTAGCTTCCCCTATTACTAAGATGAACTGCTGCGGCAGCGACAGGTAACATTTATCTGTCAAGAAGGACATATCTTGCAAATGCGCCCATCAGACCAGAGTCAACGATACTTTTCCTGGACATGCCATCCAATGGACACAAGGCCCACTGAACGTCGCACTCAAGCAATTGACTGGGTAATATCTAACAAGTGGTCCAGCACCAACATCTTCTGTCATGGCTCTCACAGGTTGTCTCTTTGTTACTTCTGTCGTGGATCAGGTGGTCTGTAATCAGCACACTCTTCCAGACATCTGAGTTACACACGTACCTAATCTTGATAACATTGTCACTGTCTGGTGATGGTTACCTGCTAAGCCTACATAAGTCTTGGTTTACCAGCTAAGCCTACACACATCTTGGTTGTACACCCAGAACAGGCTTCGCGAACACAGATAAAAGTAGTTGAGGTAGCGTGGGTTAGGGAGTGGTTCAGTTGTGTTTATTGTGTGCTTGACATATATCCCCGGTTGTTTGTATCGTGAACTGTGTTCAGAAAAATGACGGCAGGCCGATTGCTGAGCTAACTGGTTTTGCCTTTTGCAGCAATGTGTGTGCAATTGCTGGTTTTCTAGTGACTGCCACTTCCATCTACGATGAACTGTATTTTTCGTGGCGGACTTTTGTGTTGGCATTCTGGTAGCTGCCTTATGCATAGTATATCTGTGCGGGCTGTGGGTTTGTCGAGACTCCTGTCTGTTCCACTTTACACTTGGGGCGGTGAGGAGAAATTTGTGTGATATCGTTGGCACAGGAACGAGCATTATGGGGACGACCCATGGCCGTGAAGTTGGAACCGTGACTGCCAACCAACCAACCAACCAACCAACCAACCAACCAACCAACCAACCAACCAACCAACCAACCAACCAACCAACTAACTTACTAATTAACTAACTAATAAATTACTTAACTAACTACCCACCTACCTACCCAACCAAACAACAAACCAACCAACCAACCAATCAACCAACCAATTGTTTTGTTGTGTTGATTGCAGGAGACGTTTGACTACATCGGCTCCAGCCGGATGGTGTACGACATGGAGAAGCAGCAGTTTCCTTGCAACTCCAACAACAGCCCGGACGATCTGCGCAACATCGAGCTGGAGCACCTGGATCAGATTCTGGAGGTCAACCAGGTGGGGTACAGGGGCAGAGGAGGGTTTCTGTGGACGCATTCCGACCCACTCAGTGGCGGGTATGCCCGTGCCAAGGTGAGTGGTTTGATCTGTCCGTGAAGTAGGTCTTGTGGTAGAAAAACAGAGCAGACAAGGTGAGTGGTTGGATATGTCGGTAAGTAGTTCTTGTGGAAGAAACACCGGAGCTAACAAGGTGAGTGGTTGGATCTGTCAGTGAAGTAGTTGTTATGGTAGAAACACCAGAGCTGACAAGGTGAGTGATTGGATCTGTCAGTGAAGTAGTTGTTGTGGTGGAAACACCGGTGCAGACCGGTCTGGGCTGGTTCAGCTGGTGGGTCACCTCACTGGTCGTGCTGTGGTGAATGCACGCAGGCCGCTTGTGTGTGTGTGTGTGTGTGTGAGTGTGGGTCAACTCACTGATCGTGCTTGGTGAGTGCATGCAGGCTATTACTGTGTGTGTGTGTGTGTGTATGTGTGTGTATGGGTCACCTCACTGGCTGTGTTGTGGTGAATGCAGGCAGGCTACTTGTGTGTGTGTGTGTGTGTGTGTGTGTGTGGGTCACCTCACTGGCCGTGCTGTGGTGAGTGCACGCAGGCTACTTGTGTGTGTGTGTGTGTGGGTCACCTTACTAGTCGTGCAGTGGTAAGTGCATGCAGGCTATTTCTGTGTGTGTATGTGTGTGTGTGAGTGTGTGTATGTGGGTCACCTCACTAGTCGTGCAGTGGTAAGTGCATGCAAACTATTTCTTTTTGTGTATGTGTGTGTGTGCGTGTGTGAATGTGGGTGTGTGTGAATGTGGGTATGTGTGGGTCACTTCACTTGGCAGTGCTGTATTGAGTGCATGCAGGCTACTTGTGTGTGTATGTGTGTGTGTGTGTGTGTGTGTGGGTCACCTCACTGGCCGTGCTGTGGTGAATGCATGCAGGCTACTTGTGTGAGTGAGTGAGTGAGTGTGTGTGTGTGTGTGGGGTCACCTCACTGGCCGTGCTGTGGTGAATGCATGCAGGCTACTTGTGTGAGTGTGTGTGTGTGTGGGGTCACCTCACTGGCCGTGCTGTGGTGAATGCATGCAGGCTACTTGTGTGAGTGTGTGTGTGTGTGTGTGTGGAGTCACCTCACTGGCCGTGCTGTGGTGAATGCATGCAGGCTACTTGTGTGTGTGTGTGTGTGGGGGGGGGGGGGTCACGTCACTGGCCGTGCTGGGGTGAATGCATGCAGGCTACTATTGTGTGTGTGTTTGTGTGTCACCTCACTGGCCGTGCTGTGGTTATTGCATTCAAACTACTTGTGTGTGTGTGTGTGTGTGTGTGTGTGTGTGTGTGTGTGTGTGCGTGTGTGAACCATCTGAGGGACCTTGCTTAGGTGAATGCGGGCAGTCAAATTTTGTGTGTGATGTGTGTGTGTGTGTGTGTGTGTGTGTGTGTGAGGGCCAACTCACTGTCCCTGCTGTTGTGAATGTACGTAGGCTACTTGTATGTGTGTGTGAGTGTTTGTGTGTGTGAGTGGGCCACCTCACTAGCATGCTGTAGAGAGAGAGAGAGAGAGAGAGAGAGAGAGAGAGAGAGAGAGGAGAGAGAGAGAGGGGGAGAGAGAGAGAGAGAGAGAGAGAGAGAGAGAGAGAGAGAGAGAGAGAGAGAGTGAACCATTCCCTCAGCCTAGGGTTGCCAGATACGTGGTCACCAAAAGGAGGACGTAATAAGACAAAAAGGAGGACAAAGGATTACATAATAAGACAAAAAAGAGGACAAAGGAGGACATATTGAATGTTTCATTTGAATCGTTCTAGATTAAACCCACAATCAGTACAATTTTATTACAATAACTGCCAATATATTTTTTTTATCATAGCAGGTGGTTGGTTTACAGAAAGAAAATATTCTTTCAAAGCAGTAAACAGCCTCAACAGCTGGAAACAAACTGAGCTGTCAAGTTTTAGAGTGATAGAGTAGTTGCTGATAGTTAATGTTGACATAGTCACAAAAACCCTTTAAAGTTTCTGTTCTGACAGTGTATATAGAAAAGTAATTGAATATCTTTAAGACAATAGATTCAACGTCAATCTGCATTAAATCTGCGCCGTGTTGGATGCAGTTGTGCAGAAAATGAGCAGAACATCCAACGCCTATTAATGGCTTGCTCAAGGCTTCCTTCAAATGCGAGAACACGTTTCTACCTTCTCTTCTGTTAATGCCTCCAAAATTCACATTGGCATTGTCCCAGCAAAAGCAACACTTTTGGAGTACAAATCATGTTTTTGGAGTGTTCTCAAAATATACTGTGATATATTTTCGGAGGTTTCATTTGGTGTGTTGCCTATCTCGAGAATCTTAGTTTGAATTCCACCTGCTTTCCAGTTAAAGTACTGAACAACGATCGGAAATATTTTCTGTGAACCGTGATTGCCAACATCTGTCAAAAGACAGAAACATGAAATACCACTTAAAAGATTAACCCAATTCATCAACAGTGTGTGTGTGTGTGTGTGTGTGTGTGTGTGTGTGCGTGCGTGCGTGCGTGCGTGCGTGCGTGCGTGCGTGCGTGCGTGCGTGCGTGTGTGTGTGGGCAATCCTCTGGTTTATTATTGCTTCAGTCTTTGTTTTTGCACAAGCAATATTTTTAGCAATTTCTGAATCTTCAAATAATGTGTGCATCAAATCAGCTGTGCAGGTCATCGAGTTGTAAGACTGCTGATGACAAACTGATTGAAATGCCAAAGATGCTTCAGCCGCATGCGCTTTCAGCAACACATTTGAGTACTTCTTCTTCTTCAGCGTTCCGAGCCATTGAGGTTCATTGCTGCAGATACAGTCTGTCTCCATTCGTCTCTCTAGTTGACCTTCTCTTGCCAGTCGTTGATTCCAAGTGCTTGTAGGTCTGTATATATATATTATCTCTCCACCGTCTTCTTGGTCTACCTCGGGGTCTACGGTCACTTATTTCCTGAGTGTAAGCGAGTTTTGTTTCTCTATTATCTTCCATTATTTCTATATGCCCCAGCCATTGTAGTCTATTAGCCTTCATGATACCAGTGATTAGCGGGGACTTAAACAGATCATAAATATCTTTGTTACTTCTTCTTTTCCACTCTCTACTTTGTGTATCCCTAATGGGTCCAAAGATGCGTCTTGAAACTTTGTTCTCAAAGGTTTGCAGCAAGGCTTCGTCTCCTTTCGTTGTACTCCAAGTTTCAGAGCCATACAGCACAACTGGTCTGATCAGTGTTTTGTATATTGTGATTTTGGTGTTACGAGATAGCGCATTTGATTTTAGTAGATGTTGTAGTGCATAGTATATCTTATTTCCAGAATAATTGATTCTAGTTTGTATTTCTTTCCCTATGTTGTTGGAGCAATTGAAGATTGTACCCAGGTATTTGTATGTTTCCGTTCTTTTAATGGTCATATTATCTATTTGTATGTGGTCAGAGTTTTTAGCCATTCCTTCTCTTGAAATTACCATATATTCTGTCTTATCTTGGTTGATAACCAGCCCCATCTGTTGGGCTTTTTCCTTTAAGTGAGTCAATATTTGCAATGTCTCTTGTTCATTTTCCCCTATAATATCTATATCATGTGCATAACCAAGCAGCTTGGATGTTCCTCCTATATTACATTCCTCCTTTATCTTCCTTACAACTTTCTCTAGAGCCAGATTGAAGAGTAGCGGCGATAGTGCATCACCCTGTTTCAAGCCAGATGTTATTTGGAAAGGGTCTGATTTCCTGCCTTTATATGTTACTATATTATAAGTATCTTCCATGCATAGTCTGGTCATGTTGATTAACTTCCTTGGTATTCCAAATTCCTGCATAGCATTCCATAGACTATTCCCATGGACACTATCATAAGCCTTTTTAAAATCCACAAAAATGTTATGGAGATCTCTTTTATATTCCCAATTATTCTCGGCTATTTGTCGTAAGATAAATATCTGATCTATTGTTGATCTGTTTTATCTAAAACCCGCCTGGTAGTCACCTAATATGTCTTCTGAATATGGTTTTAGACTATTTAGTAATACTGTGGATAGTATCTTATAGCTTGTGGACAGTAGTGATATTCCTCTATAATTTTCACATTGGAACTTGTCTCCTTTCTTAAAGATAGGTATCAATAATGACTCTTTCCAGTCATGGGGTAATTCTTCTGTCCTCCAGATTTTTATTATTAGTTCGTATAGCTTTAGATGTAATGCATGGCCACCTGCCTTTATAAATTCAGCAGCAATTCCATCAGTCCCAGTTGCCTTATTGTTTTTAAGTCGTGTCATTACATATAGGACTTCTTCAAATGTAGGTTCTTCAATTTGTGGTTCACATGTTAGAACCTCTTCCTGTGGGAAAGTGTTACTTGGAGCTTCACAATTTAGTAATTCAACAAAATATTCTTTCCATATGTTGCACATTTCCTCATTGGTATTTATCATATTCCCATTTTGGCTTATGTATCTGTTTCGTAACAAAATAGTTTTTACAAAGGTGTGGATGTTAACCCCACGCTTCAACCCCCAACCTGGAGGACCAGGGTGTTTCTCTTTGTCTGTTCTCTACCCTTTGACCTGTCCGGCTTGGGAGGCCCTGCTGGTAGCTACGCTACCGCCGGCATAGCTCTCAGGGTCATTGAGAAACTCAAGCTCCCCCACCACGACAAGATGGAAACACCATCGGGGGAGTCATTTGAGTACTTAGGCTGAAAAAAAAAGACGCCAGTGTGCTAGATGACACAGACACTTTGATTAGGTTTCTATGTCTCTCACTGTCAACATGGCGCTCCAAGTCAGTAGTTCCTTTGTTGGCAACAGACAAGTAACTATCGCAAATCGTACACTTTGCCTCATTCTTGTTGCGTCCTTCAATGAAACATGGAAACTTATTTTTCAAAGTGTTCGAAAATTTGCATTTTCTCTTTGTAGAAGCAATTTTCATAAACAGTTTTTTTGGTTGCATATCCTTTACAGGACATCGCTGTCAACACCAGCATCTTTCAGCTGTATGTTGATTTCTTGGCAAGATTACGCTCAGTAGTTTGCCATTGCTTTCTTAGCGGCCGACTCACATACCCCGCAAGTCACCGATGCGATTCGAACCACTGCTGATTCTCACCGTCATCACGTTACCGACGAGAGTATACGAGATTACGAAGAAAAGTCATAACCTCTAAGCCACGAAGCCGGCTTCATAAACATATACAGCAAAAATTACAAATAAAAAAAAATTAAAAATTAAATGGTGTCTCTGCTATCGGAACCGGAAATAACATTAACATTTTGACCATGGAGACTACAGCATTGTTAGTGTTGCCGAATAGAGCAACAGTTAGATTCAAACTATACAAATAATTGGTGTTTTACAAATGGTATAAATAAGAAAATTAAATAAATATTATTAAGCAATGAGTATAAATAAAGAGTGTAAACACACGGTCGAGTGTAGATACATTATAAGTTGTAACAACAATACATAAAAAATTATAACATAAAATATTTAAAAAACCGGACATTTTAAAGGCTTTTAGCTTTGCCTGCCGGACGAAGGACATAAGGCTAAAAAAGGAGGACGTGTCCTCTCTTTGCCGAAAGTCTGGCAACCCTACTCCAGCCCCATCTTCCAGAAACCAGACCTGCCACCACAGTTCTGTCTAAACCCCTGACCTGTCACATAGCCAAGTTATTTCAGTCTCCCAGACAGGGCGCTGTTAGTGAACCGGTTCTCTTCCGTGCTCAGATTATATACGGTGTCTCCATCCTGCTCGTCTGGATGCGGGCTCTGGCCAGAATTGTTCAGACATATTTACGTGTACAAGAGTGCGGTGGCGAGAGTTTCACTGGTTGTTGTCCCATTTCCCTACAGATTCTGCAGATGATCACTGACCTGAAAGTGTTCGGCAGAGGCATGAATGTGAACTTTGGTGCAATCACCGGCAGCACCCCCTTGCCTCCCGCGTCCACTCAGAGGTTCCTGTTGAAGAAGCAGATTCCCGCCGTAGTTCTAACAGACCATTTTGAGTCGTACAATAACAAGTGGGTACACCTTCTTGTAGTTGAACCATACATGTACATTCACAATCTGGTAGTTGTACCATACATGTACATACACAATCTGGTAGTTGTATCATTCATGTGCATACATAATCTCGTAGTTGTACCATACATGTACATACACAATCTGGTAGTTGTACATACATATACATTCACAATCTGGTAGTTGTACCATACATGTATATGCACAATCTGGTAGTTGTACCATACATGTACATACACAATCTCGTAGTTGTACCATACATATACATTCACAATCTGGTAGTTGTACCATACATGTATATACACAATCTGGTAGTTGTACCATACATGTACATACACAATCTCGTAGTTGTACCATACATGTACATACACAATCTCGTAGTTGTACCATACATGTACATACAGAATCTCGTAGTTGTACCATACATGTACATACACAATCTTGTAGTTGTACCATACATGTACATACACAATCCCGTAATTGTACCATACATGCACATATACAATCTCGTAGTTGTACCATACATGTACATATACAATCTCGTAGTTGTACCATACATGAGCATACACAATATCGTAGTTGTACCATACATGTACATATACAATCTGGTAGTTGTACCATACATGTACATACACAATCTCGATGTTGTGCCATACATGCACATACACAATCTGGTAGTTGTACCATACATGTACATACACAATCTGGTAGTTGTACCATACATGCACATACACAATCTCGTATTTGTACCATACATGTACATACACAATCGTGTAGTTGTACCATACATGTACATACACAATCTGGTAGTTGTACCATACATGTACATACACAATCTCGATGTTGTGCCATACATGCACATACACAATCTCGTAGTTGTACCATACATATACATACACAATCTGGTAGTTGTACCATACATGTACATACACAATCTGGTAGTTGTAGCATACATGTACATACACAATCTGGTAGTTGTACCATACATGCACATACACAATCTCGTATTTGTACCATACATGTACATACACAATCTTGTAGTTTTACCATACATGTACAAACACAATCTGGTAGTTGTACCATACATGCTCATACACAATCTCGTAGTTGTACCATACATGTACATACACAATCTGGTAGTTGTACCATACATATACATACACAATCTGGTAGTTGTACCATACATGTACATACACAATCTGGTAGTTGTATCATTCATGTACATACACAATCTCGTAGTTGTACCATACATGTACATACACAATCTGGTAGTTGTACCATACATGTACATACACAATCTCGTAGTTGTACCATACATGTACATACACAATCTCGTAGTTGTACCATACATGTACATACACAATCTGGTAGTTGTACCATACATGTACATACACAATCTTGTAGTTGTACCATACATGTGCATACACAATCTCGTAGTTGTACCATACATGTACATACACAATCTTGTAGTTGTACCATACATGTACATATACAATCCCGTAATTGTACCATACATGCACATATACAATCTCGTAGTTGTACCATACATGTACATATACAATCTCGTAGTTGTACCATACATGAGCATACACAATATCATAGTTGTACCATACATGTACATACACAATTTGGTAGTTGTACCATACATGTACATACACAATCTCAATGTTGTGCCATACATGCACATACACAATCTGGTAGTTGTACCATACATGTACATACACAATCTGGTAGTTGTACCATACATGCACATACACAATCTAGTAGTCGTACCACTCATGTACATACACAATCGTGTAGTTGTACCATACATGTACATACACAATCTGGTAGTTGTACCATACATGTACATACACAATCTCGATGTTGTGCCATACATGCACATACACAATCTCGTAGTTGTACCATACATGTACATACACAATCTGGTAGTTGTACCATACTGTCAGGGTCTTAAACTCGGCTCGCTAACCTAACAGTGTGAGACAGTACAAGTACAACGTGATTTGACGTAAGACTCAACGACACACCGTTCTATGGATTTATTCACATATCAAATACAGAACGATGATCACAACAATATATACTCGATACTTCAATACACTTACATACAGCTCACAAGTCTCACTCAAGATGTCCAGACACTCGACTTTCAGTACAGATACCACACAACGCCTTTCTCTCTAGTCTTGCGTCCGTCCAAGTCCGTGTCCCAGAGCTGTCTGCCGCTAGTTCGCCACTGGCCTCCCACCTCAGGTGGCTTCACGAGGCATGCGTGCGGTTAGCGTCGTCCAGGCCTGACCGCTGGTCGTTCGTCAGCCAGCAATCTTGCAGGCCGGTTACTACCACTCGCCTGGCGGCGTAACGAAGTTGCTGCCTCCCTGCTGGGAGCTAAGTCGCCTGGCGGGCGTAACGATGTCACTGCATCATCGTACCCTTTTGGGACTCTGACACGCTCCCCCGGCAAATTCATGAAAGATGTCATCTTTCATGTATAATATATGTACATGCAGGGTTAATATTCTAACCTTGTCAGAGTCTACCCTTCTATTGTTATATACATTAGTATCTAAATACACAAATACATATATGCCATAGAAATATATAAGAAATGGAAGTTGCATTCAACGACATGTGGTGTTCAAACTTTAACACATGTCAGGTTTCATCGTCTCGATGGCTGATTACCTCAATTGCATTAACGACCCAGTCAGATCGGTAGTACCAGCTTCACGCATCTACCTCGCAGCAAATAGAAAAAAAACGTAATAATATGGTTCTTGAAACAAAAACCATCTAGCTAGACCGAAATGCGGCTGTTTATAAGTCGCATAAAACGCTCAAACCCTGACCTTACTTGGCCAGTAGCTCTTGTGTTGGTCTGCAATGTCGGCAACCCTCTGCCATGCTAGTAGATTGGTACCTGTTGTGTCAATAATCTGGCAACACTTGGCTATTTATACACAACACATTAGAATATACATTTCAAATTATGGCCCTTTGTGAAATGATGTAATAACAAATAAATGAAAGGGAAATAATTTTCACATTAATGAAATACAATAATTTACAATCATTATTCTATTTCTTAGCGTCATTGCTTGACGTTTCTCCATATTAACGAGAAAAAGTCGGTAATATGAATACATTAATCAAGATATGATTCTAAGATTACACTACATAAATATATAAATACACAATTCGTGTATTTAAGTTTGTTGATTCCTAAAGATTTTAGAATCGTCATAGATTTTTACACTTTTATTTGTCGTCTGCTAATTTTACTCTAAATTCTAACTAATCCGGAAGTACACACGAACACTAAAATCAGCTGATGTTTAAGCTTGCAGAACACACTTGTTCCGGTCTGATGTAGTTACGGAAAATACCATGTTCTCACAGTTCATGTGTCGGATGTTTCATTACAAAACCTTCTGGATTACGATTGACTGTTCATGTGTTGGATGTTTCACTACCGAACATTATGGATTTCGGTTCACTGCAGTGGTGTAGCTGTCAATGTTCAGTTTACACGTTCACACTCGTCATTAAAATATCCCTGGAAAATTCCACACGGAGATGTCACTGTCAAATTGGATAATTCGCTTACGGTAAGTTCTTGAGCGAATGTGACACTGTTCTTGTTCTTGGTATATACAATTAATAAAGTTCGCTTTCTACCACACACTACACAATTATACACGACAATCACTACATGAATTAGTAAAATAAGAACACTATATATAATGGGAGTAATCCCTATCACAATATTGTAGACATTGCACAGCTTTTTGTGAATGGAAAAAATTATTCACTTATAAATGGCTGTGTCGGTCTGAGTGTATTTGTACACACTGCACTCAGACATTGGTGCTTACTGGGTCGGTCGGACAACGGGACAAAAGATCGGCAATTGAATTGGATCTGCCTGGGAATATGTCGAACCTCAAAGCTGTAATCTTGAAGTTTAAGAGACCAGCGCGCTACCATATGATTTGAGGGTACTCCTGAATTTATAAACCGTAACGGGCTGCTGTCAGATTCCACGATAAAGTGACGTCCTAGAAGAAATCTGGATAATTTTGTTATACCCACCACTAAAGCTAGGGCTTCCAATTGAGGGATAGACCACGCCCGTTCTCTGGGCTTTAGTTTCCTGGATACAAAGTAAACGGGATGGAGTATGTTGTTGTATTCCTGCAACAAGACTGCTCCAATCGCCACGGAGCTAGCATCTGTACGCAATCTGAAAGGTAAACGGAGATTGGGCAATTTCAGGATGAGATTATTCAAACTATTATCAGAAAAATATGCAAGTACTTTGCGGAATGCAATTTGTAGGCATTCATTGTTTACAATTTTCTCTGGTTTGTCTTTGGTTAGTAAATTAGTAAACACTTCGGTCAGTTCGGAAAAATCAGGAATGAACTGCCTGTAATAATTTATTAATCCCAACAAACTTCTGACTTGTTTCTTAGTAGTCGGAAGTGAGAGTTTTAGTATCTTGGACACAATTTTATCGTCTGTCATGACAAAACCATTGGATAGTTTGTACCCCAAGAAAGTTATTTCCTGGTAGGCTATGTCTACTTTCGCAGGCTTTACAGTCAGTCCGTGCTGTCTAATACGTTCAAATGTCTGTTCTAACGTCTTAATGTGCTCTGTCAGTTCTGTCAGAAGATCGTCAGTGTTTGCCATTGGCTCCAAATCTAGAACAGTTATTTTATTTAGCTTCCTATAGTCGATGCACAGTCTTATTGTATTGTCCTTTTTGCGTACAATCACCATTGGAGATGAAAAGTCTGACTGGGATCGTCTTATGATGTTGTTTTTCTCTAAGTTGATGATTTCCTGGTGTAAATGTTCTTTGTAATGTAATGGAATGGTGTATGGTCTGCATTTTATGGGTGTGTTTGATGTGAGTGTGATGTGATGCTGTACTAATTCTGTTTGTCCTGGGTTGTTGGAAAAGATGGTGTTGTACTGTTGTATAAGCTGTTTGCAACTGTTTGTCTCTGCTTGAGTCAACTTTGGGTTGATTTTGATCTCCTTCAAGCAGTTTGTCGTGTCTAATGCAGGCGTTGGAATCTCGTCACTAGCATCGTCGTCTTCGTGATCTATTATCACTGTACAAGCTGTCGTATCGTCTTGTTCGTTGTCTCTGTTGTGGTATGGTCTTAGCATATTTATGTGAAATATTTTGTGTTTGTCTTTTATGAGGATTTCGTAGTCTACAGGTGAAATCTGTCTCGTCACTTTAAAAGGTCCCTGCCAAGAATCAGTCAATAGATGTCTGTCACTAGGTAGTAGAAGAAGAACGTCCTGTCCAGGTGTCAAAGTTATCGTCCTGTTACCTTTGTCAGCATACTGTCTATAAGTAGCACCAGATAGTTTTAGTGCATTCTTTGCAATAACACAAGATTTGATGATTCTTTCACGCAATGATGTGACATATACGTATGATGATATGGGTTTAAGTACTGGAGTAGAGTCAGTTAACATTTGGTGATAAATGGTTAATGGGCCGCGTGGTTTGGCACCATAGATAAGTTCAAAAGGAGAGAAACCGGTACTAGCATGTGGTACCTCGCGATAAGCAAAGAGAATAGCTGGTAGATATAAATCCCAGTTATTGGGGTGCTCTTGCGTTACTTTGGCAAGCATGTGCTTTAGATCCCCGTTAAATTTTTCCACAATTCCACTACTGTGAGGATGGTACGGGGAATTGAAACATTGCTTCACTCCCAACATTTTGGTGAAAGCTTGGGTAGGATGCGGCAATAAACTGAGTGCCCCTATCAGATTGGATAGTATCTGGAAAACCTATCCGAGAAAATATATGGAAGAAAACTTCCATTATATCATTGGCAGTAATGTTCTTTAGCGGAATAGCTTCTGGCCAGCGACTACATTGATCAATGACAGTTAGAATATATTTATTCCCTCTAGTTGTTGTATGATTAAGAGGGCCCACTATGTCAACAGATAGTTTTTCAAAAGGTCGACTGGCTAAGTCAGTAACTTGTAACTTTGCCTGTGGGTTTTTTCCTTTTTTTACCAGTTTCTGGCAGGTGTCACAACTTCTGCAATATTCTTTAATGTCATTGCAAAATTTGGGCCAATGAAACTGTGTCAATAACCTTGATCTGGTCTTAACGTATGCCATGTGCCCTGCAAGAGGTATATCGTGAGCAAGATGTAAGGCTTGCTTGCGATAATTTGTTGGCAAAACAGTTTGCTCTGTTGTATTGTCACCTTTGGTGTAATACCTGGTGAGTATATCATTTTTCATAGCAAAATGCCATTTTGCATTCTTTGTTACCTTTGGCTTTTGGCCGATCAGATTAAAGTATTTTGACAATGAAGGATCAGCTTTTTGAGCTGTTACAAATGTTTCCTTCATGGTGTTAGTAGGTAGTGATTCTGGGCTAAGCATTTGTATAGCCTCAGTTTGATTACTTTCATCTTGCACTCTAGCAGTAGATCTAGTTACTGCGTTCACACATTCAATGATATCAGATGATGATGGAACAATGTTATCAATGATGTCATGAGAACTTAGTGCTACATTAGCTACATTTACAATACAATCAATAGGTGGTGTGACATTTTCAATGATGACATTGGATGGTGATGTTATGTTATCATCAATACACATAGATGTTATGTCATGAGGTTTATCATTCACCTCTGGTAAATTTCCAATAATTACATCACACACTGGGTTTGTTAATGCAGCGCACTTTACTTTCCCAGTGAGGAAAGGTGTTTCAATATATGCCCATGCTAGTGGGTATTTCTCAATATTGCCTGAGAATGTTCTGCATGTTACGTGCCTGCCTGTATAGTCTGTAGGCATTATGAACGTTCTCTTCAGACCAATAAGTGAACTGCCTGTGTCACGAAGGACTGTAGCTGACTTGCCATTCACATATCCGTGATGGATGATTATCTTGCCTTTTGAATCTACTACCAAATTAGCTTCTTCATTGGCAATAGGGATGGCGTGACCGCATGTTAAAATACCATCTTCATAGAAGGTGTTACAAACAGAGCATTTATTTGCGCTAAATATGTCAAAAGCCTGTGCTGAGTTCACAGGATGTTTCTCTGGCTGTTCTTCGTCTGACGCCGAACTGTCAAACAAGGCGGCATTTGCTTTGTTGGTCATTTGCCTACCTTTACAATCTTTTCGATGGTGTCCGTACGCCTTACAGAGGAAACATTTACGCAAACTTCTGAAGGATTTACGCTCCTGATCTTGTCTGTTTACCATGTTTAATAGGTACGTATGGTATCCTGGTTGTTTATCGCACATTTCATTCTGATGATGTGAAAATTTACAATAACTACAATGCTTAAACTTCTCAGAGGTAGGCCTTTGAGGTTTCTGCCTACTGTAGGGTTTGTCATAGTTAGCCGCTGCTACAAAGTTAATGTCAGTAGCTTCAGTGGCAAAACAATGTTTGTTGGCTGTGTAGTACGCCGAACCACGTCTCTCAATCTCATCTACACTAGTGCACTCATTCTCTTGCAAAAACTTTGAAAATGCTGATGGAATAGATGAAATAATTTTGTCTCGAATGATCAGATCTTCTAGTCTCTGATAATTTTTGTCAATTTTAGCTGCTGAAGTCCATTTGGTAAATATATCTCGGACTAAGCAGAGGTAATCAGAGAACGTTTGAGTCGGTTTTGGGCTCAATTTACTGAATTGTTCTCTGTAACCTGCCTCATCTAACATAAAATGTGCCATAATCTTAGATTTCAGATAATGGTAATCTTTCCTGAGGTCTTTGGGGATGGTTTCAATGACTTTAAGAGGTTCCCCTGATAAACTCCTCATGTAAACAATATTCCATTCAGACAGTGGAACTTGGTAATGTTCCATTAAAGTTTCAAAATTTTGGGTAAAGGCTGCGATGCAGTCACCCGAGGTATAATTACGTACAATACCTTGATATTTCTTGTACTGGTTTTCTTTCTCCAGTCTCTCAGATTTCTTAGACTCTTTATTAATCGCAGTCTCAGTGTCAAGTTGTTTCATCTTTAACTGTAACTCCAGTTCTTCTCTCTTGCTCTGAGCTGCAATTTCTGCCTTCTTTAATTCACTGTCTATCTCAGCTTGCTTTGTCTTTGCAGTGAGTTCTAATTCGGCTTGTTTTGTCTTTGCAGCCATTTCTACTTCTGCTTGTTTTAAAGCTGTTTCTGCCTCTACTTGCTTGGCAGCCATCTCTGCCTGCTTTAATGCTCTTTCAGCTGCTCTTTCTTCGCGTTCACAGTATTCAGAGTATTTCTTCTCACTCCATTTTGTCAATTCATCACCTGTTAACTGTAATTTTATCCCCATATCGATGAAATCAAATAATGAAGACATGATGAAAAATGTCAATGAAATACCAGCCACACAAAATATGTTATAAGTGGTTAGTAATAAACAATTTACAATTGACTTATTTTTGACAATACGTGCCTAAAATTGCATTCTTAAAGTATGGGAAAAGAAAAATATACTCAAGTGCCCTGGATGCGGTGAAGAATGGTTAGAAATCGGGCTAGGAACTGTAGGGTCGCTACTTCGAAAACACACATGACCTCTACGGCAAGGTTCGGATGGTATGGAAAAACCTGCTTTGTTTTTGGAGGAAAATGAATTAGCGTCTATTTGTTGGTGTGTGCCTGCTTGTCACTAAGTGTTGATTAGGTTTGTATGGCGTTGAGTGTAGTTGTAGGTCGTAAGTTTGTCCGTCAACAATTTTTTTTTTCAAACAAGTTACTTTCTTTCCAAACTTTTTGCGTTCCACAAACTCAATGCACAAAGACAATCTACATGTATCTCAACACTCTACAACATTGATGACACATCACTTACATCAAGATGACATTCAGTAAGGACATAGACATCAAGTTTACAAGATGGCGACAAGGTCAAAATGGCGACAAGATCACAATGTCGACAAGGTCAAAACGGTGACAAGTTTACAAATCACAAATGTTTTACACGCTTACAAGAACAAACAATATGTATGCACTGTACGTTTACAAATAGTCTTACACATGTTTAAATAATGTAGTAATAAATCAAAATGAGCCTTCCACGATCACATTTACATGTACTATAAAGTTTGACACAAATTCTAAGTACACAAACTCTAGTTTTGAATCGTTAATCACATAAACACGTTCATTTCAAAGCCGGACGAATGCCACCACGTCCACACTTGTCAGGGTCTTAAACTCGGCTCGCTAACCTAACAGTGTGAGACAGTACAAGTACAACGTGATTTGACGTAAGACTCAACGACACACCGTTCTATGGATTTATTCACATATCAAATACAGAACGATGATCACAACAATATATACTCGATACTTCAATACACTTACATACAGCTCACAAGTCTCACTCAAGATGTCCAGACACTCGACTTTCAGTACAGAAACCACACAACGCCTTTCTCTCTATTCTTGCGTCCGTCCAAGTCCGTGTCCCAGAGCTGTCTGCCGCTAGTTCGCCACTGGCCTCCCACCTCAGGTGGCTTCACGAGGCATGCGTGCGGTTAGCGTCGTCCAGGCCTGACCGCTGGTCGTTCGTCAGCCAGCAATCTTGCAGGCCGGTTACTACCACTCGCCTGGCGGCGTAACGAAGTTGCTGCCTCCCTGCTGGGAGCTAAGTCGCCTGGCGGGCGTAACGATGTCACTGCATCATCGTACCCTTTTGGGACTCTGACACATACATGTACATACACAATCTGGTAGTTGTACCATACATGTACATACACAATCTGGTAGTTGTACCATACATGCACATACACAATCTCGTAGTTGTACCATACATGTACATACACAATCTTGTAGTTGTACCATACATGTACATACACAATCTGGTAGTTGTACCATACATGCGCATACACAATCTCATAGTTGTACCATACATGGGGCGGGGGAGCTGTCAGTGGTCCAGCTGTTTGTCTCTGGCGGTATTTGTGATTGGTTGGCTGCCGAACTCCGCCATTGGGTTGACGGCCCAGTGTATTGGGGGTACCTACTATAGGTGCAGGTCTGAGGTGAGACGTCTCCAGCAGCCAGCTCTGGTGTAGGGAGATCAAGCCATATGGGATAGAAGCGGGCGATGCCGCAACTTGTGGTGGCTCGGTCATGAATGAGCGGCCAGGTTGGCGGGTGTGAGAGACCAGATTCGCGGGGACATCGAATTAGAGCTAGCAAGTGGAATCAGTCCGGCCAAGAACTGCTGACAGCAAGAGGGCGGGAGGCTGGTGGTGTGGGCCAACTTTCATAGTCAGTACATCTAGTATTGGAACTCTGTGTGTCTGTACGTAATCATCAAGTGCCCTGCCAGCTGGCGTAGACGTTCATGTCTCTCCGCAGATCTCGGCCTTTGATGTTCTGGATCAACTCTGCTGATGATATACCTCCACACATATACACGCCAGCGCAAGCACGCACGCACGCACGCACGCACAAGCACGCTCGCACACACCACCTGGCTTTCTCCCTCACAAAATCAGTACAGATCTTGACCCTGACCACAATAACAGCCCAGCAGCAGTTTCCTGTCATGGGTCTGTGAATGATAGCCCCATCACACATCACACATGGGTCTGTGAATGATATCCCCATCACACATGGGTCTGTGAATGATAGATCCATCACACATCATACATGGGTCTGTGAATGATAGCCCCATCACACATCACACATGGATCTGTGAATGATAGCCCCATTACACATCACACATGGGTATGTGAATGATAGCCCCATCACACATCACACATGGGTCTGTGAATGATAGCCCCATCACACATCACACATGGGTCTGTGAATGATAGCCCCACCACACATCACAGTTTGTGGGCGTTAAAGCCAGGAGATCACAAGTCCAGAGTTTCAAGTACCTAGGAAGTATAATATCATCAAATGGCGAATCAGAAGAGGAGATCGAAGATAGATGCAATAAGGCAAATCAACTCATTGGACAAATGGCACCAATACTAAAGAACAAACGTGTATCAATAGTTACTAAGAAAGCACTTTATAACACAATCTTCCTTCCAGCTCTTTGTTACCAATGCCAAACCTGGACAATAACAGAAAAAGAGAAAAGAAAAACACAACAAAAATGAGATTCCTGAGAAGAATACTCAACGTATCAAGAATAGATAAGATCAGAAATGAAGAAATCAGGACTAAAGTGGGGGTTAAAGCAGCACTAGATTTTATTAGAAGGCAGCAAGTAAAATGGTTTGGCCATGCAAATAGGTTACCAACTAACAGTTTACCACAACAAGCAATGATGTACAGACCAGAGGGAAGCAGAGGAAGAGGCCGACCACGTAAACGATGGTCGCAGGGAATAGCAGAGTCCGCGGGAACCTCGATACACGAAGCCCATAAGCGGGCACTCTCCTGCTGTTTATACTTCACCTCGACACCGCAAGGTACGAGAGGAACCTGATGGGATGAAAGATGAGATTAGAGCCAGGAGGAGTCAGTGACCAATATTTCCATCATTTTGACCAGCGATGAGATGAACAATGTGGGGGTGGGGGGGGGGGAAGAGAGAGTCCGGCCTGGCGTGACTTGGTTGAGGGCCTTGACCCAATGGGAGGTCAGGGGCAGAATAAGAACTGACCTCTGACCTGACATGTCTTCCCTAGCTAACCACACAGCTGTAAGAATTGTAGTGCAGCAACCGCCACCTGGTGTCCTTCTTGCAGGTTCTACAACAGCCGCTTCGACACCGCCTTCAACATGGCCGCCGACGACTACCCGCGAGGCCTGAATACAGATGACAAGTACGACTATGTGACCCAGGAAGCCCGGTTACTGGCCAACCTCTCGTCCACGCTGGCCCAGTACCTGTTCAAGGCCTCCACGGGCAAACCCGCCCCGGCTGCGCTGATCCCCCAGCTGACTGCCGACCCCACCACCGTACGTTCTCCTTGTGGTCACGCCTGCCTCGTGGGTTAGCCCCGGTCTCTTGCTGCCGTCTCTCTCTCAGTCTCTCTGGTACATGCTGGCAAGAGGGAGGGTTCCAGTGTCATCTATTGCCTTCATGTAACTCTGTGGTCACCTTGTTCATTGCCCGTGTGAGTGAGTTTGTATATGCGTATGTCTGTCTGTCTTTAAGACTGTGCCTTGTATTGTGTTGAAGAATGGGCTATTTTTGACATCTGTGTTGAAGGAACTCTGGACCAGCAGTTGGTGGGGCGATATCACACCTGTTTGCAACCGTGTCGATGCAGTTTCATTCCGGAGACACCCGACGCACCTTTTCGTAACCAATCAAGACAATTCTAGTGTGTGTGGGCGTGCGCATGTGTGTGTGTGTGTGTGTGTGTGTGTGTGTGTGTGTGTGTGTGTCTGTGTCTGTGTGTGTCTGTGTCTGTGTGTCTGTGTGTGTGTGTACCAGTGGTAGTGGTCTGGCCTCTGACTCGGGCTCCGAAGTTTGTGGGTTCGATTCCTCGCCGAGTCCTTCGGTTCATGGGTGCATTTTTTCGGAGACCCCTGGGGGTTGTCACCGGAGCTGCGGAGTTCGTGCTTTGTGCGACGCTTTGTGCTGCGGAGAGAGACTGAGTCACAAGGGATAAAAAAATCGGTGCAATGAAGTCGACACTAGACTTTTAAACCACTTTTGAAGCCAATGGTAGAAGAGGAAAGACCACATAAGGCCCGCGGAACCTGTATACGCAGTGGTAAAGTAAGACAGTCTATGCAAGTGTTAAATGACCTCCGCACTGGTGGGCCTACACCCACAGATGGGAGAGAGGAATGACTCAAATGTGTCGTGAAGTGCCTCTACAACCCAGGGTATAAAAGATACAGTGCCGTCCCACTTATTAGTAGAAGAGTAAAGTCTTAACTAAATTTATTACATGGGTGGAAGAGAACAGGTTAAATAACAACGCAAAGAGGAGAAGAGAATTTACTTAGGAAGGTCATAAATATATCTTACAACCGGGTTACAAAAAGAGGCATTAAAAAAAAAACATGAATTGCCCTGTTGTCCCGGTGTACAAGGACAGCATTATGTACAACCGACAGAAGAGGACAGACTCAATGTAGCTTTAACGCTACTAACCCGGGCGCCAGAGGCAGGACGTGGCAATGATATACATCATCGTGAACGCCAGAGTGGAAGAAGACAAGACTGTAAATCAACTTTCCCCAAAGGATGGAAGAAGGACGTAGCAAAGCTATCAAGCATCTTTATTCCCAGAGTGGAATAAGACAGACTTGGTCTAGCTGTGAAGCATCATCCTGTCAGGGTGGAAGAAGGGCGTAGCAAAGCTATAAAGCATCATTGCTTCCTGAGAGGAAGGACTTGGCTTAGCTATAAAGTATCTTTACAGTTAGTGTGGATGAGAAAAGTATAAGTTACTTTATAAGTGAATGTATGAGGGAATGAGTAGTACAGTATGGACAGGGTTTCCTCCTTTCCTATGAAGTGGGCATGGGTAACCCACCGCTGGCCTGCGGGTCGGTGGTTCGAACCAGGAAAATGTATTTTTAAAAAAAAAAAAAATTTTTTTGGGTGGGAAGTTAGGAAATGTTGGTGGGTGACAAAAAAAATGTTGGGACTTTTTTTTTGGGGTGTATATTTTAATTGATAAACTAAAAAATAAATAAAAATACAAATAAATATAAATAAAAATAAATAAAAATGAAAATAAAAAGACCTCGCATGAGGTGGGGAGCGCGGTGGTGGGTAGCGGTTATTAGTCGTCTGTAGAGTGTCGTATTGACGTATTCACTATCATAATACGGGTTACAAATGTAAACCTTAAAAAAATAAAAAAATAAAATGGTTAATATTATTGAATGTAGTTGGTATGGCTTAGTGAAATTAGTTTCAAAGGGGTGGGTAGCGGTTATTAGTGGTCTGTAGAGGTCGTAGTGGTGTATTCACTAGCATCATACGGATTACAAATGAAAACCTTAAAAGAATAAAGATGGCCGATATTATTGACTGTAGTGGGTATGGCTTAGTGAAATTTGTTGATAATGGGTGGGTGGCGGTTATTAGTGAGGTGTAGAGTGTCGCAGTGGTGTAGACACTATCACCATATGGGTTACAAATGAAAATCTTAAAAATTTAATGTGATCGGTGGCATTGAATGTAGTGGAATTAGTTGTGAAGGGGTGGGTAGCGGTTATTAGTGGTCTGCAGAGGGTCGTATTGGCTTATTCACTATCATCATACGGGGTACAAATGAAAACCTTAAAAAATTAAAGATGACCGGAATTATTGATTGTAATAGGTATGGTTTATGCACACATACAGACATGAACAGTGACAAATACACACATACATGAACACACAACCACACACACATGTACAAACAAGAACAAAGATCCACACACACACACACAGAAAAACACACAATAGAACAAATACACACAAAGGTACAGAGACGGCGCACATCCTTCGTGTTAACGAACGCTGATGTCCGAGAAAACTTCCTACCAATACCATAGGTTGGCGGGTCCCTACGTCATCGTAGTCAAAAGTCATTAAGTGGGCAGACGATGGCGTGAAGAAATGATTCAACGGAGGCGTGCGGACGGCTGTGTACATAAAGCAACAGTGACAGACAGACAGACACAACCACACAGACACGAAAACGCATAAACAAACACACAGACACACACGCACAAGAACATAGACATGGACACAATGGAACAGAAAGACAAAAAGAAAACAAACAAAATAGTTATAATTTTCATATGGCTTTTATTGGTAGACAATATCAATTTACAGCCTAAAGCTGGCTCCATGTACGACCCAAAGGGATCCGAGGGACTTGGTTATTGTAGAAAGATGTCTGGTCTTTCAGAGGCATGTCTTGACTGTCGGTACACGTAGACTGGATTGGCTTGCATGTAGCTTGGACACCATAAGTTTGGTTATCAAAAACAGCTAAAATGTCATCCTTCATCGATAGGAGCGATTCAAACTCTGCTCTTGTGAGTGTAATTCCACCCTTGGAAGGATACTTCATATCAGAATCATCATAATACTGGCGTATATGGAAGTGTCGTCGTTCCTCTGTCTTGAGAAACTGTCACCTGCTTTCAAATCATTGGCTAGCTGTCTGGGCATATCGGTAGTTCCTGACATGAATATCCAGTTGGTTGTAGACATCTTGATCGTTGTAGGCATGAAACACGAGTGTTCGTCTCATTTTATAAGGGTGAGGTTATCTAGTGGTGGTAATCATGTCTGGTTTTGTCTTTTTTTTAAACCACGGAGTAACCAAGTCGAAACACGAGACGGTCGTTGACGTGTTGTCTGTTTCCAAATGGTTGCATGGATACGTGACATGCTCGCGCCTGCGGCATTTCATCAGCAGAAAATACAAGGACGTACAGGCCGCAAGTGGCGTTATTAATGTCTTGTAACATACAGGTGTTGTACTCGGGTGGTCTGTTGGAGCTTCATCATATAAAATGAATAATGTCAGCGTGTAATGGCGGCAAGCCAAATGAATCGAAATATTCAAACTACATAGGCCATCGAAATATAGGGCGATCCAATGTGAACCAGAGTAAGCACTGGTGTCAGTATTGACGATCAAAGCCGCCGGTTGTGTTCTATCAATATATCTAGGCAACTGGTCCCTAGCGCATACATTGACTAGCGGAAGGCGTCGAACAAACAGATCAGACATGAGTAATTGTCTTAGTTGTTGGGTATCCATTATGCTATGTAATCTGTTAACACTTGTCTCGTCATGGAAACTTCTAGGACCGAGTCGAGTTCCGCGTATACGATGACCTGTAGAGGTGCAGCTGTTATAACGTCAAACTTTAGTTCTAGTGACAGTGGACCAGATTTCGCCAATTCAAACTGCCCTCGTCTAATATGCTGGGAGTCAGATCAAAAGCGTAGAGAGCGTACCCTTGAGTAAAACTTTCAAAATCGATACCATTCCCGACATCCTTACCGGTCAGACCGAGAGCCAAAATGGTAGCATGGAAAGCTCGCATGTACTGACTCGTGGTATAATTCATGGTTAAGGGTTTGCCTGTTACACTATGCCCATATACCACCAGACTCAAATAGTTTAACTGATAATGACTGAATATGAATGGGTTCGTGTTTAGCTCGCCGTTGAAACAGGAAGCGTTCACTAAACCAATCACCATCCGGTCAGTGTCTGGCTGAGGAAAAGGTTTTCGGGATAGAACAGGTTTTTACCACGACTCTTTTAAAAGGATACTTGGCATTGGATCTCAATAAGACTTTTTCATGACCCAGAGAGATAGCTGGATTTAAAGTAGCTTTCCTCACTAAGAGGTTGGCGTAAGTAATGACACTTTTGTACCCATCGTTTACATCCGTGGCAATCAAATTAAAGGCAAATTTTGATAGGGTTAGTTTGATTTTAACATCGACGCCATTCAACATGTACCTGTCCTGATTGAAAAAGTCGGAATGTAGGCGCCCCATCATATCCAGATCCACACAAAAGCTGGCTAAAGATCTTCTTTTGGCTAGACCTTTATTGGTATCACCCTTTGTATCTGAAGTATACAAAGGAGTATCTTGATAGTATAGAGCTGAGGTCAGGTGACTCTTTTTGTCCTCTTCGCCATAATTCAGAAGAGCTTCCAAGTAGGCCCGGTATGGATACGAATTTTCACTCGGTGAAATAAGAGTGTCGTTCAGGGACACGTCTACTTTAGAAAACAAACTATGCAAATAATAATTTATAGGACCGACTTCGTCGCCATTGGGTAGTGTAACTTTGGCTCTCAAGTGGAGAAAAGTATTAAACAAATCTATGTAATCTTCTCCGACACCAGAGATGAAGAACTCGATGGATGCCCCATAAGCTAACGTGGCCAACGGATGAATCTCCATAAACTGTCCCTCTTCCACGGCTGTCTGGGTGGGAGGCACGCTAAAAATCCAGAGCAGAATGTAGACACTCGCACGACTTGGGATGAATTAATGCCATTATGAGAAAATATCCGAAAGTCCCGGTTGGTGGTGGTGTTTCTTATAAGGCGATGTCTTTCTGGCTGCTGGTTTTATTCTTTTGCTGGGTTGACCTGGTGGGGCGGCTCGTTTCCGTTTCCTAACGCTGCTACCCGATTGGCTGATGTGTTGAGCAACGCCTTGGAGTAACCGTTGACCGGCGTCCCTGGTGTGTTCTTTAAAGGACTCACCAACATTCCTACCGGCCATGGCATCTTGAGCCAATTGCAAACCTGTCCTCAGTCCTTCTCTCAATAGGGCTTTAACACCAGTTTTCAACCAAGGAAGAATTGTGCGACCAAGACCACTAAAGAAACTACTAATACCATGACCTCGCTGACTTCGACCACCCACAAAAACAGGGAGACCACTTCCAGCTTGAATGCAGAAGTAGTCCTTGTACAGTTTGGGGTTGCGTTGGATCGGGACGTGTCTAACCATGGTTAACCCAGATCAAACCGTTTGGTTGTTCGAAAATGTAACGTCACTACTGAAGTTCCACCTGTGAAAGGGTGGATATGTTTCCCCTGTTCATCTGTTATAAGAAGTTCAATCGTGTCAAAGGAGAATCGACTGAGGGGCACGTAATGCGGTTTGTCGTACATCCTTAATACGGAGGTTGTGGACCTCTTTAGAACAGACAGTGTCCGCAGTAATGGTACCATCACATCCCGGACCACCCGCGAGGTGACAATGTCGGAATAGACGAAGACATTTTTCGTGCCCTGGTCTAAATCTACTTCACCAAAACCAGACAGAATGGGTCCAGTCTCGGTGACATGTGTCGAGGGAAATTGTAAAATTTCTGCCAACTTGTCACTAAGTCTAACTTCAGCTGCCTGTTCGTATAATTGGAAACGAGCTTTATTCGAGATATCGTTATAAAAGAACATCATTCGGTTATGTTCTTGCAAGGCATCGTCGAGACGCAGCCATTGCAGTTCAGTGATAAATCTCTCAGCCTCGATAAGCAATCTATTCAATTCAGCGATGAATTTTTCTGTTGATTTGTACAGACCAGGTGTCAGCGTAATCTTAATCGGTGGGTTGTCTAGGTCTGGAGGTGGAGTGTACTTTAACCACACCTCATCCTTCAAAATATTAAAATAGGTGTTTGGGAACTGAATATCGACAAAACCAACTTCGTACTGGGAGGTTAGCTCAATAGTTTGCGGCAACATGACAAAGAAATGTCCGGAATTATTTTGCGGGTATATTTGTAACGAGGCGTTACTGGGCAGTGTCACGTAAAAACTCATCTTTTATTCGAACTCTGAATGTTTCCGGGTTCGAAAATATAAAGTTAGCACCGAAATTCCTGTAGTGAATGAAAGTGTTTTACCCGTATCGGTAGTTAACAGTATTTCCACCGTATCGAAGGAGAAACGATGTAATGGCACGTAATGTGGCTTGTCGTAGGCGCGAAAGACTGAGGTCGAGAGCTGATTCATAGTAGGGACCGTTCTTAGTAGTGGGACCATGACGTCTCCGACTGGTCTGGACGCTATGAGATCGCAGTAGATGTAGACATTTTGCCGTTTCTTTATTGACGTCTGTTGCCCCTTCACCTTCAATTATATCTAATATCTCTTGCAACTTGTCGCTAAATGCCACAGTGGCCTCAGGCTTGAGTATTTTCACAGTGACTTTCTTTGATGCCTTGTAGAAATTGAATCGAACACAGATCTGGTCGCCCACCTTCGAATCTTTCATTAGTTGATTCAGCGCATCTATAAACTCATCTGGTGAACTGCAAACCCCCGGGGGACATACCTTTCTTATCACTTCACCGTTGGGTGAGATGTATCTTATCCACACTTCATTCTCTAGCACATGGCAGTAGTAGCGGGGAAATTGAATTTCGGCCAGGCCCACTTCATATTGGTTCGTTACATCAATAGTCTGCCGCAACTTGACAAAAAATGACCTGGTTGGTTGTTGGGAAATATCTGTGGGGCAGCGTTGCTCGGTAAGATCACGCAGAAACTCATCTGTTATTCGAGGTCTGAATGTTTCCTGGTTCGAAAATGTAAAGTTAGCACTGAAGTCCCACCGTTAAATGGGATCGTTTTCCTTATATCGGTAGTTAAAAGTATTTCCACCGTGTCGAAGGAGAAACGTAAACCTTAAAAAAATAAAAAAATAAAATGGTTAATATTATTGAATGTAGTTGGTATGGCTTAGTGAAATTAGTTTCAAAGGGGTGGGTAGCGGTTATTAGTGGTCTGTAGAGGTCGTAGTGGTGTATTCACTAGCATCATACGGATTACAAATGAAAACCTTAAAAGAATAAAGATGGCCGATATTATTGACTGTAGTGGGTATGGCTTAGTGAAATTTGTTGATAATGGGTGGGTGGCGGTTATTAGTGAGGTGTAGAGTGTCGCAGTGGTGTAGACACTATCACCATATGGGTTACAAATGAAAATCTTAAAAATTTAATGTGATCGGTGGCATTGAATGTAGTGGAATTAGTTGTGAAGGGGTGGGTAGCGGTTATTAGTGGTCTGCAGAGGGTCGTATTGGCTTATTCACTATCATCATACGGGGTACAAATGAAAACCTTAAAAATTAAAGATGACCGGAATTATTGAATGTAATAGGTATGGTTTTATGCACACATACAGACATGAACAGTGACAAATACACACATACATGAACACACAACCACACACACATGTACAAACAAGAACAAAGATCCACACACACACTCACACAGAAAAACACACAATAGAACAAATACACACAAAGGTACAGAGACGGCGCACATCCTTCGTGTTAACGAACGCTGATGTCCGAGAAAACTTCCTACCAATACCATAGGTTGGCGGGTCCCTACGTCATCGTAGTCAAAAGTCATTAAGTGGGCAGACGATGGCGTGAAGAAATGATTCAACGGAGGCGTGCGGACGGCTGTGTACATAAAGCAACAGTGACAGACAGACAGACACAACCACACAGACACGAAAACGCATAAACAAACACACAGACACACACGCACAAGAACATAGACATGGACACAATGGAACAGAAAGACAAAAAGAAAACAAACAAAATAGTTATAATTTTCATATGGCTTTTATTGGTAGACAATATCAATTTACAGCCAAAGCTGGCTCCATGTACGACCCAAAGGGATCCGAGGGACTTGGTTATTGTAGAAAGATGTCTGGTCTTTCAGAGGCATGTCTTGACTGTCGGTACACGTAGACTGGATTGGCTTGCATGTAGCTTGGAAACCATAAGTTTGGTTATCAAAAACAGCTAAAATGTCATCCTTCATCGATAGGAGCGATTCAAACTCTGCTCTTGTGAGTGTAATTCCAACCTTGGAAGGATACTTCATAGCAGAATCATCATAATACTGGCGTATATGGAGTGTCGTCGTTCCTCTGTCTTGAGAAACTGTCACTGCTTCAAACCATTGGCTAGCTGTCTGGGCATATCGGTAGTTCCTGACATGAATATCCAGTTGGTTGTAGACATCTTGATCGTTGTAGGCATGAAACACGAGTGTTCGTCTCATTTTATAAGGGTGAGGTTATCTAGTGGTGGTAATCATGTCGGGTTTTGTCTTTTTTTTTAAACCACGGAGTAACCAGTCGAAACACGAGACGGTCGTTGACGTGTTGTCTGTTTCCAAATGGTTGCTGGATACGTGACATGCTCGCGCTGCGGCATTTCATCAGCAGAAAATACAAGACATACAGGCCGCAAGTGGCGTTATTAATGTCTTGTAACATACAGGTGTTGTACTCGGGTGGTCTGTTGGAGCTTCATCATATAAAATGAATAATGTCAGCGTGTAATGGCGGCAAGCCAAATGAATCGAAATATTCAAACTACATAGGCCATCGAAATATAGGGCGATCCAATGTGAACCAGAGTAAGCACTGGTGTCAGTATTGACGATCAAAGCCGCCGGTTGTGTTCTATCAATATATCTAGGCAACTGGTCCCTAGCGCATACATTGACTAGCGGAAGGCGTCGAACAAACAGATCAGACATGAGTAATTGTCTTAGTTGTTGGGTATCCATTATGCTATGTAATCTGTTAACACTTGTCTCGTCATGGAAACTTCTAGGACCGAGTCGAGTTCCGCGTATACGATGACCTGTAGAGGTGCAGCTGTTATAACGTCAAACTTTAGTTCTAGTGACAGTGGACCAGATTTCGCCAATTCAAACTGCCCTCGTCTAATATGCTGGGAGTCAGATCAAAAGCGTAGAGAGCGTACCCTTGAGTAAAACTTTCAAAATCGATACCATTCCCGACATCCTTACCGGTCAGACCGAGAGCCAAAATGGTAGCATGGAAAGCTCGCATGTACTGACTCGTGGTATAATTCATGGTTAAGGGTTTGCCTGTTACACTATGCCCATATACCACCAGACTCAAATAGTTTAACTGATAATGACTGAATATGAATGGGTTCGTGTTTAGCTCGCCGTTGAAACAGGAAGCGTTCACTAAACCAATCACCATCCGGTCAGTGTCTGGCTGAGGAAAAGGTTTTCGGGATAGAACAGGTTTTTACCACGACTCTTTTAAAAGGATACTTGGCATTGGATCTCAATAAGACTTTTTCATGACCCAGAGAGATAGCTGGATTTAAAGTAGCTTTCCTCACTAAGAGGTTGGCGTAAGTAATGACACTTTTGTACCCATCGTTTACATCCGTGGCAATCAAATTAAAGGCAAATTTTGATAGGGTTAGTTTGATTTTAACATCGACGCCATTCAACATGTACCTGTCCTGATTGAAAAAGTCGGAATGTAGGCGCCCCATCATATCCAGATCCACACAAAAGCTGGCTAAAGATCTTCTTTTGGCTAGACCTTTATTGGTATCACCCTTTGTATCTGAAGTATACAAAGGAGTATCTTGATAGTATAGAGCTGAGGTCAGGTGACTCTTTTTGTCCTCTTCGCCATAATTCAGAAGAGCTTCCAAGTAGGCCCGGTATGGATACGAATTTTCACTCGGTGAAATAAGAGTGTCGTTCAGGGACACGTCTACTTTAGAAAACAAACTATGCAAATAATAATTTATAGGACCGACTTCGTCGCCATTGGTAGTGTAACTTTGGCTCTCAGTGGAGAAAAGTATTAAACAAATCTATGTAATCTTCTCCGACACCAGAGATGAAGAACTCGATGGATGCCCCATAAGCTAACGTGGCCAACGGATGAATCTCCATAAACTGTCCCTCTTCCACGGCTGTCTGGGTGGGAGGCACGCTAAAAATCCAGAGCAGAATGTAGACACTCGCACGACTTGGGAGAATTAATGCCATTATGAGAAAATATCCGAAAGTCCCGGTTGGTGGTGGTGTTTCTTATAAGGCGATGTCTTTCTGGCTGCTGGTTTTATTCTTTTGCTGGGTTGACCTGGTGGGGCGGCTCGTTTCCGTTTCCTAATGCTGCTACCCGATTGGCTGATGTGTTGAGCAACGCCTTGGAGTAACCGTTGACCGGCGTCCCTGGTGTGTTCTTTAAAGGACTCACCAACATTCCTACCGGCCATGGCATCTTGAGCCAATTGCAAACCTGTCCTCAGTCCTTCTCTCAATAGGGCTTTAACACCAGTTTTCAACCAAGGAAGAATTGTGCGACCAAGACCACTAAAGAAACTACCTAATACCATGACCTCGCTGACTTCGACCACCCACAAAAACAGGGAGACCACTTCCAGCTTGAATGCAGAAGTAGTCCTTGTACAGTTTGGGGTTGCGTTGGATCGGGACGTGTCTAACCATGGTTAACCCAGATCAAACCGTTTGGTTGTTCGAAAATGTAACGTCACTACTGAAGTTCCACCTGTGAAAGGTGGATATGTTTCCCCTGCTCATCTGTTATAAGAAGTTCAATCGTGTCAAAGGAGAATCGACTGAGGGGTACGTAATGCGGTTTGTCGTACATCCTTAAATACGGAGGTGGTGGATCTGTCTAGAACAGGTAGAGTCCGCAGTAATGGTACCATTACATCCCCGACCACCCGCGAGGTGACAATGTCGGAATAGACGAAGACATTTTTCGTGCCCTGGTCTAAATCTACTTCACCCACACCAGACAGACTGGGTTCAGTCTCGGTGACATGTGTCGAAGGAAATTGTAAAATTTCTGCCAACTTGTCACTAAGTCTAACTTCAGCTCCCTGTTCGTATAGTTGGAAACGAGCCTTATTCGAGATATCGTTATAAGAGAAAATCATTCGTTATGTTCTTGCAAGGCATCGTCGAGACGCAGCCATTGCAGTTCATTGATAAATCTCTCAGCCTCGATAAGCAATCTATTCAATTCAGCGATGAATTTTTCTGTTGATTTGTACAGACCAGGTGCTCAGCGTAATCTTCATCGGTGGGTCGTCTAGGTCTGGAGGTGGAGTGTACTTTAACCACACCTCATCCTTCAAAATATTAAAATAGGTGTTTGGGAACTGAATATCGACCAAACCAACTTCGTACTGGGAGGTTAGCTCAATAGTTTGCGGCAACATTGACAAAGAAATGTCCGGAATTATTTTGCGGGTATATTTGTAACGAGGCGTTACTGGGCAGTGTCACGTAAAAACTCATCTTTTATTCGAACTCTGAATGTTTCCGGGTTCGAAAATATAAAGTTAGCACCGAAATTCCTGTAGTGAATGAAAGTGTTTTACCCGTATCGGTAGTTAACAGTATTTCCACCGTATCGAAGGAGAAACGACTGTAATGGCACGTAATGTGGCTTGTCGTAGGCGCGAAAGACTGAGGTCGAGAGCTGATTCATAGTAGGGACCGTTCTTAGTAGTGGGACCATGACGTCTCCGACTGGTCTGGCCACTATGAGATCGCAGTAGATGTAGACATTTTGCAGTTCTTATTGACGTCTGTTGCCCCTTCACCTTCAATTATATCTAATATCTCTTGCAACTTGTCGCTAAATGCCACAGTGGCCCAGGCTCGAGCATTTTTACAGTGACTTTCTTTGATGCCTTGTAGAAATTGAATCGAACACAGATCTGGTCGCCCACCTTCGGATCTTTCATTAGTTGATTCAGCGCATCTATAAACTCATCTGGTGAACTGTACAACCCCCGGAGGACATCACCTTTCTTATCACTTCACCGTTGGGTGAGATGTATCTTATCCACACTTCATTCTCTAGCACATGGCAGTAGTAGCTGGGGAAATTGAATTTCGGCCAGACCTACTTCGTATTGGTTCGTTACATCAATAGTCTGCGGCAACTTGACAAAAAAGTGACCTGGTTGGTTGTTGGGAAATATCTGTGGGGCAGCGTTGCTCGGTAAGATCACGTAGAAACTCATCTGTTATTCGAGGTCTGAATGTTTCCGGATTCGAAAATGTAAAGTTAGCACTGAAGTTCCACCGTTAAATGGGATCCGTTTTCCTTATATGGTAGTTAAAAGTATTTCCACCGTGTCGAAGGAGAAACGACTTAATGGCTACGTAATGTTGTTTATCGTAAAGGATACGAAACACTGAAGGCGACAGTCGGTCCAATATAGAACAGTCTTAGTAAAGGAACCATGACGTCTCCAACTGGTCTCGCGGCTCGAGATAGGAATAGATGTAGATATTTTTAACCTCACTATCAATCTCCAGTTCAACATCACCGTATAAAAAGACATTGTCGTCTGATTGAGTCGAGTTTGAGAACCCCAACATGTTTTTCAATCTGTCACTAATTTTAGCCTGCGTGCCCTTTTCAAGTAGTTTCATCCTGATTCTTTTCTCTGGTGCACCTAACATGAATTTGATATTTACTTTCTCATCTACTTGGGTTTTTACACACAACTTATTCATTTCCTCGATAAAATTTTCGGGTCCGCTGAACGGACTAGGTGGACACAAGAGTTATATGTTCTCTACCATTACTTTTGGGTGGAAAGTATTGGATCCAGATTTCCCCAGGCAAGCCATTAAAGTACTATTGGGGAACTGAATTTCGACCAGGCCCACTTCGTATTGGTTCGTTAAATCAATTTTCTGCGGCAACTTGACAAAAAAGTGACCTGGGTGGTTGTTGGGAAATACCTTCGGTGCAGTGTTGCTAGGTAAGATCACGTAGAAACTCATCGTTTTTCTGTCGCATATAACCCAAACAACTACTCATTAGAGCTACCCACAGCTTGCCTTCTGGTGCGTCTGCGCTGCCTTGAGTCAGATTGAACAGGGATACAGCAATGACGGCATATATAGCTGCCATTTGACAGATGAATACAATCTCTGGCTGAGGCACTCGTTGTCCAAAAACGACCAGATCAAAGTTCTTTCCCCGTCTGTTGGTTGTTGGCGCACCACAATAGTTTCCACCTTGTCCTCGGTCACACCACTAGTCTCCATAACTGGCTAGTTGCGTGTCAGTTATCCAACTATTGAATGAATTGGGATAACCAAACCACTTCACTAAATACTTTTTACCACCACCTCTCCTTTGTCTTTCTTGTAAGATTGTTTCGATACGATACACTTGCTTGTCTCCGACCAGTTGTATTTCTTCTCTGTAGAGTGAGCCTTGTAGTTCTTCCCCCGAATCGTATTTTAGCACATAGGTCACCGAACTGGTCTGGTTTATGCGACTGACGGTAAACAATTCTTCTGTCCACGACGGCATATACCTCTTTTTTAAAGGTTGTTTGGGTTGAGCCAGTCTGACTCGGTCCCGGGTGTAAAATGCACTTTTTTCGAGGCGCCTGACTGCTTATACAAATTGTTCTACACCTCTTCTTGATTAGTATAGTTGACTTGCACGGGTGCCATGCGAATACTTCTGTGATACGAACCATTGTAGTTGTGGATCAATTTATCTATCACGTCGACGTAGCGCAGTGTATTGGTCTTGGTGAAATAACGCCACATTTTGTCTTTCAGGGTCCAGTTGAATCTTTCCACTATCGCCGCCTTGACGTATTAATTCTCGGTGGTGAAGAAATGCACACCTCGATCTTTCAGATATTTTAAGAAGTTCCGATTGACAAATTCCGAACCTTTATCGGTCTGAAAATTTATCGGTTGGTTATAAGTAAATATTTTACTCACAGCTACCACCATCGCTTTCCCCGTTTTCTTTTGGATCGGTATGACCCAAGCATATTTACTAAACACATCGATACAAGTCACTAGATACGACATCCCGTCGTTGTATCTTTGTAGTAGTCGCATATATATCAAGTCGGCTTGAAATTGTTGATTTATACCACCGGTTATGGTCTGGCGTTTCTGGAAGCGGTGACGGATCGGTTTATGCAAAGTATTGGTATCCTGATGACGTAACAATTTCTCTATTTTATTCACTTTAGTATTTCGTTGTAAAGCGGCGGCTCCACCATAGGCTCCCAGCTTTTTAGGGTCATAGTAATACTTTCTTATTTGCGCGGCCATTTCCCCACTTGTGGGTAGGTATCTTACTTTTCTTCTTTTTTCTCCTGAGACTATACGGTTGAGGTGTCTCGACTACTCGAGTTTTGGACTCGCTTACTGGAGTCTCGGTTACTTGAATCTTAGTCGGCGGTGCCTCGACTACTGGTGACGGTGCACTGCTGACTTCGGGGTTTTGTAGTAGTGGTTGCTCCTTGATATCCACTATACCAAGAGGATTGTTTCTGTACTGCTCGAGTCGATTCAAATACCGCTGTAGTGTTTGCTGATACACTCTGGCCGTGTCACGAGGTGGTAGATCTTCTGTTTCCAGGACTTGTTGCATTGATGATCCAAGTCATGTAGGCTATAATTTAGTGTGTCGGGTGGTACATAGGTGTTTTTTTAGCAACCAGGGATCGATCAGGATCATTTTCTTGGCCATTACAAACCCACAATACCTTTCAACACGTTTAGGATGGGGCCTAGTAAGGCGCCCATGAAGCCACCTTGCTGCAGTATCTTTTTCCGTTTCTTAAGCGATAATTTCTTATGTGTGAGTGCTCTGTAAGATTGTCTTTGTGCCGTTGCAGACGCTTCTTCTGAGCTGGTGTCAGGGGAACATTACCTTTTAAAACGTTGTGACAGCATTCGCAAATGGATTGGACGAGATATGGGGAAGCTGTTTTTATTACTGCCTTCACGGTGGCTGGGTTGGTCTGACCCAAGAATCGTAACTTACCCTCATTACGTTTAAGTTGGTTAGACATATTATTTGGGGACGTAGACAACTTGATGCTGCTCAGGGAATATATGGCTTCTTAAGCGGAGCTGATCTGGCGTTTCCTGTCGAAGGTCAAATAACAAATACCCATGTGGAGCCGCTGTCGCGTCCTTAAAACTCTCTTGGACATATGACACCCGACCTGGGTACATCTGTTTGGCCAGATTGGTAATCTGAGACCCGTCTCGCGGGTTCTTAAACACCACTAGGTAGTCCGAACTGAGACTGATAGTTCTTTGTTCTTTATTCTTACCAAATAGGTTCTGTACTATATACATAACACTGAGGTTGCGATGATGACTGCCTTTAGTGAACAACATTAGTCACTCTGTCATCTGTCTCGGACATTAGGATCATCTATGACCACTAACCGACGTCTATTCCCCTAGTCAATTTTTCCATATCCGGCAGACCTTCATTAAATTGAACACCCTTCATAGTCTCACTACATGGGTTGCCATTCCCCGTAGCACCATATAACTTCCTCTGGAATGCGATCTACCATAGCTGTAAGATAGGCCAAGAACCGATGAACAAAGACGGTTTTACCACTCCCCGTTGGGCCGACAATCAATGCCGTAAAAGGATGTTTCCACCTACGATCCACGAGTAATAATAACCAGCTACCTATTCGGCTGATGTTTATAACGCATCTGGTGATAGTATTAGACCATTTGACCTAACAGTTGCACGCCAGTGGTTCTCTGCTAGCTATCAGTATAATAATGACACAAGCAACAGTCGACTTGAAACAAGTTCACAGCGAGCTGGTGAATATGGCGTTGACTATTATTAGTTCCTACAAGTTCACAAAGACAAATACCTCGAGATTGTGTCACTTAGTACATCAAATAGCCAAATAAACAAGATGCGTTATTCACGAGCCTAGAAAACTGTATAAATCCAGAACACGTTTTCCCAGTCTTTGTTTCAATTGCTGATGAAATCTTTGACGATAACATCATCAACTATGGGAGAATAATGATGGTGTTTACACTTGGTATGCGTCTGGGTAAGCATCTGGTTAATAATTCTTACAACACAGATGTGAATGTCCAAGACCTGGAGGAACGCTTCTCTACATCTGTAGGCACGTATATGCCTGATAAACTACACCCATGGATACTGCGACAACAAGGTGGAGGGCGTAATTTCTATACTTGGTTGCAAGCAACAGTTGAATAAATACATAACTAAAACTTACATTTCAGTATTTGTCTTTGTTCATGTGTGTGTGTGTGTGTGTGTGTGTTTATGTGTGTTTGTCTGTACGTCGTCTGTAGTTGTGTGTGGTTGTGTGTGCGTTTGTCACTGTTCATGTCTGTGCGTGTGTGTCTGTGTGTTTATTCGTTTGTGTGTCTGTGTGTTTGCTTGTCTGTTTGTTCGCCTGCATGTGTGCGTGTCTGTCTGTTTATGCGTTTGCGTGTCTGTCTGGTTGTGTCTGTCTGTCTGTCACTGTTGCTTTATGTACACAGCCGCCCGCCCGCCTCCGTTGAATTATTTCTTCACGCCACCGTCTGCCCACTTAATGACTTGCCTACGATGACGTAGGGACCCACCAAGAAAAAAAAAGTCCCAACATTTTTTTCCACCCACCAAAATTTCCCAACTTCCCACCAAAAAAAAAAACAAAAAACATTTTCCCGGTTCGAACCACCGACCCGCAGACCAGCGGTGGCTTACCCATGCCCACTTCCCAGAAAAGTAGCAAGCCCTGTCCATACTGTACTACTGGAATGTATGAGGGATTGTATGAGATAATGTCTGAGTGAATATATGAGAGAATGTATAAGAGCATGTATGAGTGAATGTATGAGTGAGTGAATGTATGAGTGAATGCATTAACGAATTATGAGTGCATGTATGAGTGCATGTTTGTGGAAAAGGTTGGGTGTTGCTATCACTGATGTCTGCTAACCTTTCAGGTGACCCACTTACTGTTCTGCTTCCTGGTCTCGCCCAGATGTCAACTGTTTGCCGAGAGCGTCACGTCTGCCCACGCCAAGAGTCTAAGTATGTATGCATTGATCAACATGTGCCTAAGCATAGAGGCAGTCGTGGCCGAGCCATGTGCCTCGTGCTCAGAAAGTCGTGGGTTGGCTTCCGGTCTCCGACAGCTCTATAACGATGCCGCGCCGTTGCTTAAGAAGGGGAGAGCAGAACCAGCGGGCCTAAGCGCGGCACTACACCAGTGATGCCAGGAATGCGCACGGGTTGTATGTAATACAACAAATGCCTTCACGTTCCAACATGCTTTGACACGAAGAAGCCACAGATTGGCGGAACATGGCGGGCGACTACATCAGCCTGATATTGGTGCACCTATGATGAGACCGGGAGATTGATGAGAAACACGTATGTAAGAACCAAGTGGGAATCCGAGAATCCAAATCAACAGAAAGACGATACATATTACCAGCTGAACAGAAAAGAACAAATTACAACCTTCAGACTACGGACAGACCATAACAGGCTACATATTTAGTAAACTAAAGCTAGGAGATACTGCTAGATGTAACTGTGGAACTGGTTAAAAGACAGCTAGACACTTGTTGCAGAAGTGTCCGACATATGCAGAAGAGAGAAACGTATTTTGGTTCACACCCACTCCACTTGACGGCAAACTCTATTGGGATGTCAACAAGCTGGAGGTGACTGCTACTTTATTGGGATGTATTCATACTGACGTCTGAGGTTACAAGTACCCCTGAAGTCGGAGTGGGTTCGCCTCATGGCCAGGGACATTGCTAATATGAAAGCTAATCTACACGCAAAATTCAGTCTAGCACTACTAGAAGTGCTGGTATCCCTGGCAAAGGAGTTAAGAACTATGTTCCTGATCCTGTATACCCACGTACGAAACGCAGCTGCACTAGGTTCGGCAGCGGATCGCGTCACGTTAGTTTCTTATGGAAAGGTATGTGAGCCGTTCGTTCAGAAAGCAATGGCAAACTACTGAACGTAAAACTTGCCAAGACATAACCAGATGCTGGTGTCGACTGCAATGTCCTGTAAATAGGATATGCAACAAAAAAAACAAAACAAAAAAAAACTACTAGAAGTAGTGTGTATGACTACGCTTGAGTTCAAAGCGAGCGAGCGAAATAAAACGGAGTAGAAGGTAAAAAAGGAAGTAATATCCTTATCTACAACAAACTGGGAAACATAGTTTCCATGTATGTTACAGACCAAATAAAAGCCTGCCGAGTGCATGTCCAAAGTATAACAAAACTTATGCATATGACAATTCAACTATATCAAACATCCAATATACATACATTATATTACTTCAAAATGGACATATAATGATACTCATCATAATAGCATCATGCATTATTAATTAGTAATAATATTGTATAACTACCAACAACCAAATGGAAGACCTAGAAGCAAGTACCTGGATGGCTTGGCCTTTGGCATGGTCGAGACAGAAACACGGAGCTGATCAACGACTCTAGTGATCGAGTGAGATGGCAGAACATGACCGCCCACGCTTACTGGCATGGCACATGATGGATGGATGGACCAAATGAGATATACAACAAGTCTAACTGAAGTGACCACACAGAACAGCCATATTGCTGATCTGCCCGGTTTAGTCACCAATTAGCCACTGCTGTGGTAAGTATTAAAGAAATAGTCAGTTGACTATATTCTGTACAACAAATGCACACACCAAAAGGCAAGCTAGTTTACAAAGAACTGACAAGCATCTACCACGACACCTAAAGTATATCTAGAACTTAGCCAAGATCAACAAGGCCAAGGAACACAGGGTTCCTACTTCTCAGAAGAAGAACACATAAAGAAATATGATATTGTACACTGAACTGAGAAGGAATAGTGCACACTCAAGTAACCTGAGACAATGATATTTCTTGAAATAACCTAGGTCAGATGTAGACTGAAAATCAGTACATACATCAAAAATACTTGACTAGTTACTAAGAAATAACTTTCCTAGTGGAGTTTAACAGTCATATGACCACAAAATATTGAGCTGGCTGCCTACCTGTTCAGAGATTTTTCATTTCTAACATGACACAGGTCTAGGGAACCTTATTTATGCTGAGTCCAGCAGACAGTGTCTGAGACACTATTATCTCATTGGCACCTTCCTGTCTATCTCAAGCCACCATTCACATACCTCCAGTCCTGCTCTATTTGCCTTATCAGATCTGTTTCACACATCCCTACAGTGCAGACACATCTCCCAGCATGTCCAGTCATAAATTCTTTCTGCATGCACACTAGCCCTCACACCTGTGAGTCTGACAATGTTTAGCCCAGGGAGTCTTATCAGTGACTTCACACCTTGCACCTCTATTCTGTTTCAGAAGGCGGTCAGCCGTCTCGGTTGATCGGTTTTCCTGCATGGTGTCGTGTGAAAGGAGCAATTAGGTTCTCATGGTCAGCTGCCAGTTTACAACTCTGTTGGTAAACCCGGTTGCTTGCGTCATGCCTGGTCGGTTTTAATTACAGTCTACTGAGTCCGCCCTCCAGTCTGGCTGGATTGATAACCTCTGGGGGTGACCTGTACTGGTGTCAAATTAAATTTCCCATATAGAAAGCCATCTGTGGTGGTTTGTAATCTTGCGTCATGTGAGACGTCTTATACATGCTTATAGAGAAAGCAGTTCATTCTTCTGTTCTTTCTCTACATGGTCCATCAAAAGTGAACCGAAAATTGTTCTGGGATGTAAAGGCAGCATTTCACGACAAGGGGTCATACACGTGCTAGGTTGTATAACAGATGTGCGCAAGTACAAGCACTGGGGAGGGGTTCATACACGTGCTAGTTGTATCATCACAGATGTGCGCAAGTACAAGCACTGGAGATTGTCAGCATATGTCTTTGTGGTTCCTTGGCGCGGCGAGCCGCTTGATGGCCAGACTCACGAGGTGACGGCTGCCTGGGATTTACTGCACCTGCAGCACACAGACAGGATCCACACCTGGAGAGACTGGTTCAGCGCGGGTTTGAACACACTCTAGACCACACCCCAGGCCAGGCGGGCGCTAGACCAAGCTGCCAGTAGTGCCATCAGCATGACCCTTGTTGGCTGCTGAAGAGGGCGACGGAGCACTCGTGGGAATGTCCGGAGCTCAATGATGTTGGTTCTTAATTCATTGGCACCTTGCCGTCTTGACAGACGATAGTTTGTGCTTCAAAAAGGCATAATAACATTTACCCATGGCGGTAGCGAATGTGACTGATAAGGCCAAATCGCGCTGTAAATGTTCGTTCACAGTGGGTGCATGTGAACACGTGGTCATTTCCACCATCATGCACCATATTACGTCTCACACGCTCGATGTGCGACTTGTCTGCAGTAATTTTCTCTTTTGTCTTTATTCCATTTCTGATGTTTGCCCTCCATGCAACAGGTTCAGCGGCGACTTGCTCCCAATGTGCATTATCAATGCCTGTATCAATCATGTCCCGCTTACATACATCTTTGTATCGTAGTAGAGGCCGACCCTGAGATCTCTTACCCATCTGTAATTCACCAAAAAAGATGTCCTTTGGTATTCTACCATCATCCATCCTCCTAAGATGTCCTATCCATCTAAGTCTACGAAGACTGAGCATGGAATAAACCGTCACACAACCTGATCTTTCCAATACTTCAGTATTTGTGATTTTGTCTTGCCACTTAATACCAAGAATTCTTCGCAGACACCGCATATGAAAGCTGTTTAAACGTTTCTCTTGGTGTGAGTAAGTTGTCCAGGTTTCACTGCCATAAAGAAGAGTACTAAGGACACAGGCTTGATAGACAAGGACTTTTGTTTTGGCAGTAAGCTTCCTATTCTCCCAGACTCTTTTTCTTAACCTGTTCATTGTTGTTGCTGCCTTACCAATCCGGATGTTGATTTCCTGATCTAGGGATAATTTGCTATTTACCACTGATCCTAGATATGTAAAATGGTCTACCATCTCTAGTTCGGCGTCGTCAATAAAGATTGATGGTACCCCATGTGCACCTTGTGACATAATCTGTGTCTTCTTTTTGCTAATTGTTAAACCAAATTCAGAACAAGCATTGGAGAATGCAGATAGTAGACATTGTAATTCTTCCTCAGAGTGGGTCGTAACTGCAGCATCATCTGCAAAAAGCAACTCTCTGATCAGTACCCTCCTAATTTTGGTCTTGGCCTTCAATCTCTGAGCATTGTAGAGGCCGCCATCTGAGCGTGAGTGAATGTATATACCACCATCCTGATCACGAAAGGCATATTTCAGTAGAAGTGAAAAGTATATTCCAAAGAGGGTGGGAGCTAGTACACAACCTTGCTTAACTCCACTCTTGATTTCAAACTCTTCAGAAGTTGCACCATCAAACTTGATTATACCCTTCATGCCTGTGTGGAACGTTTCCACAATGGACAGAAGAGTTGGTGGGCAGCCAATCTTCTTTAGTGCCTTGAACAGACCCTCACGACTGACCAAATCAAATGCCTTTGTGAGGTCGATGAAGGCAATAAACAGTGGTTGATTCTGTTCACGGCATTTCTTGCATTTGTCGCAATGAGAATATCATATCAATGGTAGACCGGTTCTGTCGAAAGCCACACTGTGATTCGGGGTAGACTTGATCTCCTAGGACTTGAAGTCTGCGCAGAACAATTCTGGCAAATACTTTTCCAACAATACACTGAAGTGAGATACCCCTATAGTTGTTGCAGTCGCTCCGATCACCGTTGTTCTTGTACAGTGTTATGATGCTTGAATCTTTGAAATCCTGTGGGACTTGTCCTTCTCGCCAGCATAGCTCTATTAGCTGGTGGATCTGTAGAGTGAGTGTGTCTTGCCCATTCCTGATAACCTCTATTGGAATCCCATCCTTACCTGGAGCCTTGCCAGATGCAAGTTCATTTATAGCACACTTAACTTCTGTTATGGTGGGAAGTGTGTCCAGGTGGTCAATAGTTGGTAGAGTCTCTATGGCGTTGAGGGCACCATCCGCTAGTTTGGTCTCACTTGAGTAAAGCTCCAAATAGTGCTCTACCCATCTGTCCATCTGCTGTTTCTTATGAGTTATGATTTCTCCAGTCAAGGTTTTCAATGGTGCACTTCTTTTGATCATTGGACCACAGGCTTTCTTTATTCCTTCATACATGCTTCTGATGTTTCCCTTATCACTTGCGATTTGAATGGACTCACATAACTTGATCCAATAATCATTTGCACACTGCCTGGCAGCCTTTTGTACATCCTTCCTAGATTGCTTTAGCTCACTCTGAGTGTTACGCGTTGGTCTTTCCTTGTGTCTTAAGAGAGCTATCTTCTTCTTATCAATCAAGGGCTGCAGAGTCTGGCTGTTTGCCGCAAACCAGTCCTGTCTCTTATGATCCAGTGTGCCATAAACACCTACGGCCGTTTTATAAAGAGTTTCCTTAAGTTGACCCCACTTTTCACTTAATGTACAATTTTCTGGTGTATCAGTGAAAGCGTCTTCAAGTTGCTGTTGAAACTGAAAGCACTTTTCAGGATCGTGAGTGTTCACAATACTAATCCTGGGGCTAGATTTGTGTTTAGCTGTGTAGATTCTCGTTTATCTCAGTCTAACCCTTGCAACAACCAAAGAATGATCTGCATCACAGTCAGCACTGTGGTAAATTCGAGTTAATGATGTATGGTTCAGATGTTGTCTCCGTGTGATGATGAAGTCCAGCTGGTGCCATTGGCCGGATCTTGGATGTTTCCATGTGACCTTATGCAGCTCTTTTGTTTTTAAAAAGGAGTTTGTTATACATAGGTCATTTCTGGTGCAATGCTTCAGCAGCCGTTGCCCATTTTCATTCACGCGACCGATGTTGTATTTTCCAAGGCACACTGGCCATGAACTCGAGTCCTTGCCCACACGAGCATTGAAATCACCGAGCATATAAATATAGTCGGATTTTGGAACTGCCTTGATCACGGAGTCTAACTCCTCATAGAACGAATCCTTCACATCATCAGAGGAATCGAGTGTCGGTGCATGCAGTAATAATGGTGGCAAAACCACATGAGGTTGCCAAGCGCAGGGATAATAGTCTTTCATTTCCTCCTGCTGGAATTTCAATCATTCCCAGTAGCGAATTCTTCACTGCAAAGCCCACACCATGTTGCCTTTTTTCTGCCTGCCCTCTACCCTTCCAAAAAAAGGTGTAATTGTTTTCCCTGAGTGACCCTTCCTCAGCGAGGCGAGTCTCCTGCAGGCCAGCAATATCAATGTTAAGACGATTGAGTTCAGCATCAATCACAGCCGTTTTTCTCACATCGTCAATATTGGTCAAGTCAGTGGAAAATCCTGGACACATGGTTCTTACGTTCCAGGTTGCAAGCCGTAGCTTGAGGTTTCTATTTTTCTTTCTATTAGTACCTGGTGCATTGGTTTTACAGCCTGCGATTCAGATTTTGTCCTAGCCCAAGCACCCATTGTAAGCAGGCAGGCTGTGGCGGATCAGCACCTCAATTGGCCGGGGGCTGCCCAGCTTGAGGCGGGCGGTAGCTGATCAGTGACACCTGTAGGTGTCGGTCTCCCACCGTCAGAGGCAACGCGTGGCGCCCCATAGTCTACGCCAGTTGACTGGGACTTATAACCCGTAACAGTTGCCTCTCGATTTGATTCCGAGACCGGTTAAGACCAGGGATGGAGTTATTGCCTCTCCATAGCACAAAGCCTGGGCTAAAATATAGAGATCATGCAGTATGATCCCTCTCTCGGCCTGCCTAGTTCTCTCCAGAGGAAAGGTAACACCTCTACATCTGGAACAAGACAAGCTGCAGAAGCTGCTGGATCATCAAAGCAATGCTCTAACTGTCAGCCTGTCGGAGCTTCGATCCTAGACCAGCCGCCAACCAAGACTTAGGGCCTGGTCTGCCCTGCCATGACATTTTGTCTTTAGGCTGCATTTCCTCGCACCAGAGTAAGGTCTGTACCTTCCCAATTGCGCTCTTCCGCCCGAAGCCGTTGGCACAATGTGGGGTGTCGGGTTTGGTAAGCGCCGCCCAACGTTCGGCGCAAACAGAAAGCAGGTAGTACCGTCTACTGTCATACGGTAGCTCAGTCATATCTGACTAAGACCTGACACAAATTGGTTCTTCAACTCATAATCATGTTCACCGTGCTACATCTAGACACGAACTTCCTGTATTATTGTACACCTGAAGAGGTACTGAAGTTATCATAACATCTGAGAGGACCCACAGAGTAATGTCGTGTTATCCTGTACATTGTGTCATAAAATAAGAGACACCAGAATGCAAGCAGGTTAGTTTCACACCACATAGTAGGAAATACGATCCTGACACATCTGGCCAGCTGTAGTCTCATGTAGATCAGGAAGGAAACAACATACTGACACATCTGGCCAGCTGTAGTTTCAGGTAGACCAGAGAGGAAACACAATCCTGACACATCTGGCCAGGTATAGTCTCAGGTAGACCAGAGAGGAAACACGATCCTACTACATCTGGCCAGCTGAAGTCTCAGGTAGACCAGAGAGGAGACACGATCCTGACACATCTGGCCAGGTGTAGTCTCAGGTAGACCAGAGAGGAGACTCGATCCTGACACATCTGGCCAGCTGTAGTCTCAGGTAGATCAGAGAGGAAACACGATTCTACACATCTGGCCAGCTGTATTCTCAGGTAGACCAGAGAGGATCCACAGAGACAGTCTGCTAGCTTGGTGTTGGTGTTAACTTGTTGAACAATTGACTGACAGAGCAAAGGATACAGCCGTTGTCCTTCTACGTTGGAGTGGCCAGCGAGAACAATGAGGTGACGACTATGGTGCACAACCTGATGTCCCGGTTCACGGGCGAACGGGAGCAGTACAGTGAAGGCTGGTGCATACGTAAGAGGAGCAAGGTGAGTCACCGCTCTAATTAGTCCTATCAGCGAGCCAGTCATTGAGTCAGGCATTGAGCCAGTCTGTCAGTCTGCGAGTTAGAAAGTCGGCCTGTGAGTAAATCATTCAGTGAGTGAGTCAATGAGGTGACCAATCAGTGAGTTAGTCTGTGAGTCACTTCTGTGTTGAGGCAGCCATGTAGTCAGTCAGTAAGTCCGCCAGTGAGACAGTCAGTGAGTTAGTCATTTATTCAGTGAGTCAGTCAGTCAATGCGTTAGTCAGTGAGTCACTTCTGTGTTATCAGGCATGTAGTTAGTCAGTCAGCAAGTCCGTCAGTGAGACAGTCAGTGAGTTAGTCAGTAAAACGTCGTTGGAAAACGTTGTTTCTACATGCCACTAAGTCGAGCCAGTGATACATTGTTGGAACATATGGAATCAGTTTCCACATGTATGATTCATGCTTGCTTGTATATCTGACATGTATGATTCATGATTGCTTGTATATCTGACATGTATGATTCATGATTGCTTGTATATCTGACATGTATGATTCATGCTCTCTTCCCAGCCGGTCTCCCTGGTCTAGGATTAACGTCTTTCTCCGTAATCCCGTATATTCTCGTGAGGAATCGGTAGCGGTTCTCGCCGCGTTGGTAATTTACGGGGGGTATGTGAGCCGGTCGCTCAGAAAGCAATGACAAACTATTGAGCGTGATCTTGCCTAGTACATCAACAGCAGCTGAAAAATGCTGGTGTTGACTGCAACGTCCTGTAAAGGGATATGCAACATTAAAAAAATTTATTCATGATTGCTTGTATAGCTGACATGTATGATTCATCATTGCTTGTATAGCTGACATGTATTATTCATGATTGCTTGTATGTCTCACACGATCGCTTTTATGTCCGACATGATCGTTTGTATGTCTGACATGATTGCTTGTATGTCTGACATGATCCCTTGTATGTCTGACATGATTGCTTGTATGTCTCACATGATTGCTTTTATGTCTGACATGTAGTTAGTTAGTCGACAAATCATCCTCATTGCACATCGAACCATTCAGTCAATAAGTGTTGTGACCCCTCCTCAGCACATCCCGCAGCGTGTAGTGGCTCACGACACCAGTTTTATGTTGGTTTATTAATCTTCCTTGGCTTCCTGCGTAGTGTTCTTGTTTGGCCACACCTCTTTTAACTTGCTGTTCTCGCGACTTGACCCTGGTTGTAGAGAGAGAGTCACAGTCATCACTTGGTTCTCGTAAACGACTTGCTTCTCGTAGAGCAGGGGTCACCAAACCTTTTTCATGGCGGGCCGGATAACTGATAAAATGACGAGCGCGGGCCGCTTACTCATTCTGTACAATACTTGCGCCGGTCTCCGTGGCTGAAGGTCTTACGGACGCGGTTCATAATCCCGTATACCCGCGTTCAAAACACAGCTGCGCGCGATTTGGCAGCAGACAGCATTGCGCTGGTTTTTTTACGCTATGGTATGGGTGCCCGTCGTTCAGAAAGCAATTGCAAACTACTGAACGTAAACTTGCCAAGGCATCAACAACAGCAAAAAATACTGGTGTTGACTGCAAACGTCCTGTAAAGGATATGCAACTAACTTTAACAATACTTGCAAGCCAGAACGAAAGCTCTGGGGAAAAAAGACGAAAAACTAAGTTAATCATGGGTGAGTGGCGTGCAATGCACAAAAAAACAAAGACAACCAACATATTTATTTACTGAAGAAATTTATCAAAGAAAGCGACGTTAGCAAAAAGATAGTTACATCAGACCTAGTGTGCACATATCCGAATCTCACAAACTAAGCAGCAAAAAAGGTTAGTGAGATTTGTGAAACTGATATTTGGCTTTCAAGATATCATCAATGTTTGGTTTGGAATTGCTGCATCCAATCAAGAGAATTGCTTTCAAATGTTCACCAGTCAATCTCGTTCGAAGTGTTGACTTCACATACTTCATTTTTTGAAAATGTTTGCTCACAGACATAAGTTGTTCCAAACACTGATGCCATACCAGCGGCAAATTTCTTCAGTTTCGGAAACTCAACATCAGGTAAGCAGCGGTAAAATTCAACAAGTTGTCCTTCTCCAGTTATTGTTCCATGCATGCTGCAAACGGATGCCAACTCTTCCGTTATCTGAAAGTCCAAATTGACACAACGAATGAACACGAGAAGTTGTGAGCGTACTCGAGAGATCAGTAGACTCATCCAGCGCCAGAGAATAGATCATGTTCCTAGTTTGCTATAGTGTGTTTTTTTTTGGTTGCCTCAATATAAAATTCAATATCTCAGTAACAAACTGAGATAAAATGATGAGATTTAGTATATAACGTTATCATTATGTCCACCCAACAAAATTTTTTTTGTTCTGGAGATTTTACAGCAGATTTCAAAGTTAGCTTATATACGGTATATTAATTATGACTTAAAGATTACGTCCATGATTTTAACAGTTTTACAGCTTCACAAAGACTCGACGCACATTATTCAAAATTTTCACGTGACTTTCGTTTTGAAACAAACAGCGCGAATATTCAGAGGCGTCTCCAAATGTGGGTTCTTTCATGAAACGTGATTATATAAATAAACTAGCTGACAAGGCCCGGTTTCTGGCGGGAATCAATCAATCTATCTGTCTGTCTGTCTGTCTGTCTGTCTGCCTGCCTGCCTGCCGGCCCACCGACCGACCGACAGATATCTATCTATCTATCTATCTATCTATCTATCTATCTATCTATCTATCTATCTATCTATCTATCTATCTATCTATCTATCTATCTATCTATCTATCTATCTATCTATCTATCTATCTATCTAATCTATCTGTCTGTTTGTCTGTCTGTCCTGTCTGTCTGCCTGTCTGCCGGCCCACCCACCCACCGACCGACCGACGTACCGATATTTATCTATCTATCTATCTATCTATCTATCTATCTATCTATCTATCTATCTATCTATCTATCTATCTATCTATCTATCTGTCTATCTATCTATCTATCTATCTATCTATCTATCTATCTATCTATCTATCTATATATCTATCTATCTATCTATCTATCTATCTATCTTATCTATCTATCTATCTATCTATCTATCTATCTATCTATCTATCTATCTATCTATCTAATCTATCTGTCTGTCTGCCTGCCTGCCTGCCGACCCGACCCGACCGACCGACCGACCCACCCCACCCACTCAGCCAGCCAGCCAGCCATCCATCCACCCACCTATCTTTCTGCCTACCTAACTACCTACCTACCTTTCTGTCTGTCTGTCCGGGCCGCGTCATTCATTTTATTCGGAGACTCCCGAGGGTCGTCGCTGGAGCTACGGAGTTCGTGCTGTGTGCGACGCTTTCCGCGCTGCGGAAAGAAAGTGAGCCATATGGGATAAAAACCCGGTGCAATGCAGCCGATTCTGTCGATTGTAAGCTACTTATTTGATTGCACCCACTCCCATACGAATCCAGATACGCCTTTGTTTGTTATCTGAATTTGCAGGTCCTCATTACCGTAAACATAACTTTTTTAGCAAGAAATCACTAGTTGTTAAGCAAAACATCAAAGGAATGATGCCGCTTTCAACGATTTAAGTTGTTTATGGACCTATCAAAGACATATTCCCTTGGGTGGGGGTAAATATAAGACTGCTGGAAAAATTTCATAACGATGCAACAGACAGTTTTCAAAATAATTGATCTTGAATGACGGCATAAATTTCCGGACAGACGTATCTGTAGCACTATGTTCTCTCCAAGTTGTTCTGTTCTTCGCACAACTGAGCTTGTCGAAAGGCTGATAGTTCCAAACAAATATGTTTTCTCAGGACACAAGTCATTTGCTGCTTCTATCATACACTCTTTGATGAAGTTGCCATCAGTAAACTGTTTTCCTCGTTCTGCCATCTTATGCACTATTTTGTAGCTTGTACGAGTGACAGATTCATTTTCAGCAAACTTTCTCGTGAAGAGATTTCTTTGTGTTTCTAATCCACGTTTCATGGACTCATGTTTCTCAGAGCGTAACTAACTACAACATATCCAGGCAAACCTTCTAGCCTAGAGAAACAACAGTGGAAGATAAACTCTACGGACCGTTGAGTGAACTAAGAAAGAATGTTAGATTCAAACAAGAGACAACATTGCAGTTATAGACATATTTCAAGCGAACGAAAGAAGAAGAAGAAGAGCGTAACTTTCCAGAAAACTTATAGATGTTTTGTTTCGTAGAGTCACCGAAGATTGTACTTTTTTCAAACGGCAACACTTTCGCTGCATATTACACAACTGGTTTTCTGGTTCTTTGTTTCCACAAAGAAGTACTTTACTCCCCATTTTTCATTGAAAACGCGACACTCGGCAGTCCACTTTTCGTTTCTTAGTAGCCATAATGAAGGGTGAAGTACACGGGATCTGAAAATGAAAAAGACATTGAAAGCGGCGTTACCACGAGCCGGGGAAGGACTTGGGACGGCGCGAAATAAGGAAACATTACAATAAACAAGAAAATCTAGATACAATAAATTATAACTGAAAATAGTAAATTTAAGACACATAGCAGCAAGGAGGTCTCCGCACGTGTGAAGATCTCCTATTATTCTAAACATAATATTTACATTTAAATTGTATCACAATGTCTCGTGTTCCATCCGTTATATCAAGCAAGTTCGAGTACCGTCGGCGGGCCGGATGAAATGACGTCGCGGGGCCGTAGTTTGGTGACCCCTGTCATAGAGCATTCAGAATGTCTACCTGGTCCATGACTCGTTCGCCTTCCACAGTAGCCTTACCTGCAAGCCTGTCAGCCTGCTTATTTCATTGTACACCTGCATGCCCTGGCACAAAAATGAAACTAATCTTTGTCAGCCGAGACCTCTCCAGAGACAGCAACCACTCTCTTCGGACCCATTCCCATCTCTATCTTCTTGAGCATACTCATTGAATCACTAAGGACACATGCCCGATTGAATGTCTGTGCCTCGAGCCATGTTATTGCTTTACTTACTGCCATGACTTCCATAGTCAGGATACTTGTGATCAAAGCAAAAGCACCAGAATCTTCCTTCACAATTCTCCCTCCGGCCTGAGCCGCAAAGACCCATGAACTTCTCACTCGTCGAACGACCGACCCATCCGTGTAAATGATAGCCCCACCCTCTAAAGCAGGGGTGGGCAAACTTTTCGTGCGGAGGGCCGCATTGACAAATGTGAAGCTATTGGCGGGCCGCATATATATATATATATATATATATATATATATATATATATATATATATATATATATATATATATATATATATATATATATATATCCATTTTGTTTTCAGCAACATATCACAATAAGTAATTATTAATTATTTATAGGTTATTAAGCAATATAAATAACTAATTATTGCAATTTTATTTTACTTATACACTTACATTATATTTGACAATATAGACAAAAACTTTTACTAATTTGTTAACACGATTTTACAACTTGTTATTATAACAAATATTCTTTATTATCTATCAATGGCTTTAATTTAGACACACAGCGACTACATTGCCACTACAGTTGTTGATTTTTAATGAGATGCTTGCAATTTTTGACAATATTCTTGAAATCTGGAGCAAGTTTACTTGTTGAAATTCGCATGACAGCATGCAAGTTGCAGTCCGACAATAAAGACCTATTCTTAGATTTGTTGATCTTCAAGCAAGAGAATGCTTGTTCGCAAATGTATGTTGATCCAAATAATGATAAAAGTTAAGCTGCAAAGTTTTTCAAGTTGGGAAATGATTCTTGTGATAAAGATCCATAGAAATCCAGCAAACCATATGTCTTGAATTTCTCTTTCAGGTCATGATCTGCTTGTAAGTCAAGCAGCTCCAACTGTATATCCTCTGTGGCTGTATCAGCTTCTGCACTAAAATGTGAACTGAGAATAGAACTATGGCTCTAATTTCTTGAAATCTTGAAATCTCCACCTAAATTCTTTAATCAATGCATCTAATTGGGCTTTGTATTTTTCAGTCATTTCACCAGAAATGGTTTCTTGTTTCAGCAAAGGGAAGTGACAAAATCTTTTTTTCACTTGCTTCTCTGGAGAACAGTGAGAGTTTTGCCTGAAATGATTTTACATATACATACAATTCATGTGCAAACACACCACTGCCCTGAAATTTGACATTCAGTTCATTTAACTTTTCCATAATTTCAATGGCAAACATAAAGTCTAACTGCCACTCTTTATTGACAATGTTAGTATTAAAGTCACATTCAAAGCCCCTCATCTCTAGGAACATCACTATTTCTTCTCTGAGTTCCCACACTCGCCGAGCTCCGTCAGTTGTTAACACTTGCCATCTTGTTCCAAACCAACCCAGTTCTTTCTATACAGTTAGTAACAGCATTGAATACATTATGGCCTGTGGTTGTGTCCTTGAGTGACTCAACACTCAGTAACTCTTTAGTGAGTTTGAAAGAAGTGTTTATTCCACGTATAAATATCAATAATTGGGCAGTATCATGTACATCGGTACTCTCATCCAATGCAAGAGAGTACCACAAAAATTGTTTACTTGCATCTTGAAGTTTATGCATCAAATTGTCACTGATCTTGTCAACACGTCTGACCACAATTCTCCTTGATAAAGTAATGTTGTCAAATCTGTTTTTTTTGTTTTTTGTTTTGTTCTGGACACATAATGTTTGCTGCATCTAGCAAACATTCCTTGATGAACTCGCCATCAGAAAATGGCTTGTTCTGTTTTACAATTCTGTGTGACAGCACAAGACTAGCTTCAGTTGCAGCATCTTGAATTGAAGACTGTTTAGTGAAAACAGTTTGCTGTTTCTCCAAATTTTTCACCAACTCAAGGCATTTCCTTTCCTTCTCTTCGATAGTTAAATTGTATCCGAAATCGGAATGTTTTGTTTGATAATGTCTTTTTAAATTGTACGCCTTGAAGACGGCCACTGACTCACGACGCAACAAGCGAACTGATTTGCTACCAACTTATTCATCATTAAAAACATGGCATTCACCTTCAATCTTACGTTTGTTATTGACACTCATCATAACGATACATGAAATTCTGTAAAATTCAACAAAATAACTTAAAAACGAATTAAATTTTTTTTATTTCTAAATGCCCTCGCGGGCCGTATAAAATCACTTGGCGGGCCGCATGTGGCCCGCGGGCTGTAGTTTGCCCACCCCTGCTCTAAAGAATTCTCGAAGATCAGAGCCTGTACTTCTGCCTTCACAGCAGCTGGATTATCTTGTCTGCATTTCCTGTCTAGTTGGATGCAGACTGAAAAGAACGTACAGAACTCTGTTGGCACTTGTAACCACTCCTCGCCAGGTTCTAAGTCCTCAAGTGAACACACTTGCTGAAGAATGTCTTCGGCTTGACCCATCCACGACTTTCCTGTTTTTAACCTTCTGCCCTTTACCTTCTTAATTTCTCTATGCAGTGTATGTTGTGTGCGTGCGTTGACTCTGAGATTGGCACGATCTCGGTAAATTTGTATTCTGTCTTCAATGGTTGGAAAATCAAGAAGGTAGCACATCGCCCTGCATGCTGTATCTCTTGTACATCCAAGAATAATACGCATAGCTTCGTTCTGTATGTATCCTTTCCAACTTTTCCATCTGCTTATGGCTGAGAGTTAGGATTGCCACCACATATTAAAAAACAGAAAGGACCAGGCCATCGTAAAGAAGATGTAGATGGCGCTGCTCACAGTTTGTCGCCGCTATCACCCGCATCGCAGCCAAACCCCTCTTAGCCTTTGTTGCTTGGTTGCTTTCGCTGTCTGTGAATTCCAGCGTGAAGTCCTGTATGTCGGATGGAGATATCCTGTTGTCCAACATCATCGTGATGTCACACCGAACTGAGGTTTGCGTGAGTATACGTTGTCCCCTGTCAGGCTTATTGGTGTGCAGACTGGTGGTTCCTCGTCGTACAGGCAGATACTCTCTGAATTCGGAAGAATCAGCAATCCCACTACATTAGCCAGGACCTAGAAGGCACCTGTTGCCCAGGACGCACGGCTAGGACGTGTTAGTAGGTCTTGGCCAGTATAAAACCTGGCCCTGGTGCCTTGGAAACACCTCTGTGTTCCTGACCTTTGTTATCACCTGGAATATGTGCCCAGCGTAATAAGCAAGGCTTCGATTACATCGTACCCCAGGCAATTCATTGTCTGCGTTCTTTCCATAGTCTCTGAGCACAGATTTACAGTTGGTTTTGAGGTTTGACAATACGGTTATTCAAAGAGAACCATGTCACTGCTGCCTTCGTTGCGTTGACCATCGCCCAACCAAGTGCTTATGCTATTGGGTTCTGTTTGTAGTTCCACAGCAACTTGATCTCTGTTCTTACCCTGACGATACACTAACACGTCGTCGACATACGACAATGTTCTTCCCGATCCTGTGATCTGCTCACCGGTGATTCTCACAGTGTAGGAGTTGAACAGTGCCGGAGATAATATTGATCCCAGTGGCTGGCCAGGATATATTATTGTTGATTCAGAACTTCAGCTGTCACATCTAAAAACTACGTTTCGTAGGAAAAGCGCTGCGGCTATCCAACTAAGGAGGAATGGACTCATCCTGAGTTAAAGAAGCTGAACCATTAAAAAATTCAAATCCGTTGTACGCGTTCTCAAGATCAATCGCCGCAGCACAAGTTTCAATGCCTGAGTGAAAACCTTTATAGACGTCATAGACAAAAACTGCCGCGTTGGTCCAGGTTTCTCTGTTTGTATGGTACCCTCCTAGGGTAGGTGCGAAAAAACCTTGTCTCTCTAGCTGTCTTGATATTTTTCTGGCAATTAACTTCTCCAGCAGCTTGCCTATTGCGTTTTGCATGGGTATTACCCGATATCCCCGAATTTTTGTGTGGTCTTTGCCAGGCTTCGGCAAGGGAATCAGACAGCTGTGTAACCACTCCTCCTTAATGCTAGCACCCCCTATGCTGTTGTTGTACATATCTGCTAGTTCCTCTAGCTCCTTGTCGGTACACCTATTGATGTCGTCATACCTTATACCACCTGGCCCTAGTGCCCTATTGTTTGTTCGTCGAAGCACAGCCTTTATCTCTTTCACTGTAACTGTGTCTTCATCTGAAATTTTCTGGGCCTTTCAACTATCTGAGGTAACCGTCTTGGCAAAATTTCAGCCTCTCGTGTTTGTCTGCTTGCTCTGCTCCATATAGCGTTCGAAAAGGGCTTTGCCCCTATTCTCGTCAGTCCTCTGCCAGATAAGGTCAGAACCTTGGAAGTCAGGAATACTCTTATTCTTGACTACCCCACGCATGCTTTTTTGCAGTCGCCAGAAAAATTTCAGTGACTTGTCTGTGCTTACTCTTTGACATAAATAACTTTGCCCATGTTTTTTACTTTTAACCACATCAAGCAGTTTTTTTTTAAAAAATAACTTTATTTTGTGTGCATCTCTCTTTCTAAGTGCATGCAAAGACTAGGGCAACTCTGTACTACTTGGCGTTTTGCCAGTTCCTTACCGCACCACGCTTATCCACCCAGGCCTTTTCCACCTAAAAATTCCACCAAGTGGCTGCTCCCAGCTTTTTTTCCTGCCATAATGCTTTGTGCGCTTGTCGCGCCTTATTTTACTCAACACTTCTTGCCCTGTACGCTGCCTTGGTACCCTAGGACAGCCCATCTACACACTGTAGTGAGTGAAGGAGAAACCAGCGCTAGGTCAATAACACTGTCCTCATCACGTGGACGACTTTCTGTCCTGGTGACGCAGCCACTGTTGATACAAACCAGGTCAATGGTTTCAAGTGCAGCTTCAAGCTCCTCCCCCTGTGTGTTGGAGGAAATGTTTCCCCATAATCTGCCTTTAGCGTTGAAATCGCCACTGAAAATAACATTCCTCTCGTGACCTAATATGTCACTTAAGCACTTCCACTTCTGGGATCCACACTCGCGTTAGGGGCATACAAATTAACCAACATGGATGGTAGACCGGATTGAACTCTAACCGCCTGTATTTGCATGTCAGGCGTTTTAGACTCAAATGTGACCGTCTGGGCCTCAAGATTACTCGTATTCTATATTGGAATTGTGCCGGCGCAAAACAACGAGGCCCTGTTCTGGAAAACCTGATATACAGGAACGTCATTGTAGCGCTTCAGGAGACGAGACTGGGTGTTAATTCCCTCTATATTTCCGGTTTCACATTTTTCTACAACAGGCGACACCTGGGAATGGCGATTCTCAGTCGTGAGAATGTTCACTTGTATGTCTCACATGATTGCTTATATGTCTGACATGATCCCTTGTATGTTTGACATGATCGCTTGTATGTTTGACATGATTGCTTGTATGTCTGGCATGATTGCTTGTATGTCTCACATGATCGCTTTTATGTCTGACATGATGATTGTATTTCTCACATGATCGCTTGTATGTATTACATGATCACGTGTATGTCTGACATGATCGATTGTATGTCTCGCATGATTGTCTGTATGTCTGACATGATCGCTTGTATATCTGACATGATCGTTGTGTGTCTGACATGGTCGCTTGTATGTCTTCCATGATTGCTTGTTTGTCTGACATGATTGCTTGTATGTCTGACATGATGATTGTATGTCTCGCATGATGTCTGACACGATCGATTGTATGTATGACATGATTACCTTTTTGTCTGATATGATCCCGTGTATGTTTGCTATGATCGCTTATATGTCTGACATGAACACTTGTATGTCCCAGCTGTACCGGCACGTGTGGATGCAGGGCGGACTCAGCAACACAGGCAAGCGGGTTGGCTGGTGTATTAAATCATTGGTCTTCTACACGGCGGCCATCTCTCCCGCCTTTGTCATTCAAGGTGCAGTATTCTTGCATTTATTGTGTGTGAGTGTTGTGTGAGAGCGTGTTGTGTGAGAGTGTGTTGATTGAGAGTTTGTTACGTGAGAGTTGTTGCGTGAGAATGTTGTGTGAGAGAGTATGTGTATGAGTGTTGTGTGAGAGTGTTTTGCGTGAGAGTGTGTTGTACGAGTTTCTCTGTGTCTCTGGTCTCAAATTTCTTGTTGCTTTTGTTAGTTAGTTAGTCAGTCAGTCAGTTAGTCAGTCACATGACCTTTACAGGACAGCCCAATCAACCCCAGCATTTATTGGCCGTTTTAGGATTTTGTGGACCGTTTTCTGTTCAGTAGTTTGCCATGGATACCGGACCGGCTCACGCCCTTATCATTGTGAAAATCAACATAGTGCGATCTGCTGCAAAATGGGCTGATAATGACTTCGAAGACAGCACGTCGGGATTGTGATATTGTCTATGACCCCTCAACTACAGACACTGACTGCCCATGATCCCTCAACTACAGACACTGACTGTCCATGACCCCTCAACTACAGACACTGACTCTCCATGACCCCTCAGCTACAGGCACTGACTGTCCCATGATCCCTCAACTACAGACACTGACTGTCCATGATCCCTCAACTACAGACACTGACTGTCCATGACCCCTCAGCTACAGGCACTGACTGTCCATGATCCCTCAGCTACAGCACTGACTGTCCATGATCCCTCAGCTACAGGCACTGACTGCCCATGATCCCTCAACTACAGGCACTGACTGCCCATGATCCCTCAACTACAGGCACTGACTGTCCATGACCCCTCAGCTACAGACACTGACTGTCCATGACCCCTCAGCTACAGGCACTGACTGTCCATGACCCCTCAACTACAGACACTGACTATCCATGACCCCTCAGCTACAGGCACTGACTGTCCATGACCCCTCAGCTACAGACACTGACTGTCCATGACCCCTCAGCTACAGGCACTGACTGTCCATGACCCCTCAGCTACAGACACTGACTGTCCATGACCCCTCAGCTACAGACACTGACTGCCCATGATCCCTCAGCTACAGGCACTGACTGTCCACGATCCCTCAGCTACAGACACTGACTGTCCATGACCCCTCAGCTACAGGCACTGACTGTCCACGACCCCTCAGCTACAGATACTGACTGTCCATGACCCCTCAGCTACAGGCACTGACTGTCCATGACCCCTCAGCTACAGACACTGACTGTCCATGACCCCTCAACTACAGGCACTGACTGCCCATGATCCCTCAGCTACAGACACTGACTGTCCATGACCCCTCAGCTACAGACACTGACTGTCCATGACCCCTCAGCTACAGACACTGACTGTCCATGACCCCTCAGCTACAGACACTGACTGTCCATGACCCCTCAGCTACAGACACTGACTGTCCATGACCTCTCAGCTACAGACACTGACTGTCCATGACCCCTCAGCTACAGACACTGACTGTCCATGGCCCCTCAGCTACAGACACTGACTGTCCATGACCCCTCAGCTACAGACACTGACTGTCCATGACCCCTCAGCTACAGACACTGACTGTCCATGACCCCTCAGCTACAGACACTGACTGTCCATGACCTCTCAGCTACAGACACTGACTGTCCATGACCCCTCAGCTACAGACACTGACTGTCCATGACCCCTCAGCTACAGACAATGACTGTCCATGACCCCTCAGCTACAGACACTGACTGTCCATGACCCCTCAGCTACAGACACTGACTGTCCATGACCCCTCAGCTACAGACACTGACTGTCCATGACCCCTCAGCTACAGACACTGACTGTCCAAGACATTGTGGCAGTTCAAGTGTTGTCTGGTCATATGTTCATGTATTGGAGCAGATCTAGTGTTGTATTGTCTGGTCACATGTTCATGTGTTGGAGCAGATCTAGTGTTGTATTGTCTGGTCACATCATGTTCATGTCTTGGAGCAGATCTAGTGTTGTATTGTCTGGTCACATGTTCAAGTCTTGTAGCAGTTCTAGTGTTGTATTGTCTGGTCACATCATGTTCTTGTCTTGTAGCAGATCTAATGTTGTATTGTCTGGTGACATCATGTTCATGTCTTGTAGCAGATGTAGTGTTGTATTGTCTGGTCACATCATGTTTATGGAATTAATTCTCGTTGATGACCTGTTTGGTCTAGACCACGACATGCTGTCTGGCGAGTACTCAACCTGGACAGAGTCCAGATGGGACAACACCGCCATCCGAGTTCGACTCTTTCTCTTGCCCAGTAGAAAGTACGAGGTAATGTGGTCATTAATAAGGAGCTGTGTCTCTGTCCAGTAGAGAGTCTTATGTCACCTGGCCACGGGCGCTGGATTGTGTCTCGCTGTCCAGTAGAGAGTCTTATGTCACCTGGCGACGAGCGCCGGTATGTGTTTCGTTGTCCAGTAGAGAGTCTTATGTCACCTGGCCACGAGCGCCGGAACGTGTTTCGTTGTCCAGTAGAGAGTCTTATGTCACCTGGCCACGAGCGCCGGTATATGTTTCGTTGTCCAGTAGAGAGTCTTATGTCACCTGGCCACGGGCGCCGGAATGTGTTTCGTTGTCCAGTAGAGAGTCTTATGTCACCTGGCCACGGGCGCTGGATTGTATCTCGCTGTCCAGTAGAGAGTCTTATGTCACCTGGCCACGAGAATTGGAATGTGTCTTGCTGACATGTAGAGAATAGCAGGTAATGGGGTCAGTAGAGCTGAATTGTGTCTTGGCTTTGAATTAGTGTGTAAAAGATCGCACACATTTTGGAGTGTAGAGATACAAATAACGCAATAAATGGTTCAGTTTTATGCCATAGGTCGCACTGAATGAGAGTTAACACAAGAAATGGCCAAGTGGCTACCATAGATGACACCAGGATACAAAACACAATAAATTATACAGTGGCGTTCCATAGATGATACGAGGAGAGTTAACTAATGCTCCAGTGGTCTAACACAGATGACACGAGGAGAGACTTAACAATAAATTCTCAAATAGCCTACTATAGATGACACGAGGATAGAGTTAACAGTATGCTCTAATGGCTTACCATATATAACACGAGTAGAGAGTTAACAATAAATGCTCCAATTTCTTACCATAGATGACACAAGGAGATAGTTAACAATAAATGCTCCTGTGATCTGCCATAGATCACACGATCAGAGAGAGAGAGAGAGAGAGAGAGAGAGAGAGAGAGAGAGAGAGAGAGAGAGAGAGAGAGAGAGAGAGAACGAACAGACTTTATTTTCAAAGGGTAACAAATTGGGCACGCAGGCCCGTCTTACATTCGGCCCTTCCAATCACTCATCTTTCTTTTATCAACAGTGCATAGGAAAAAAAACATTGTCACATGAATTTTGTAAACAAAAACAATGCATATTACTATGTTATGAGACACATCAACCACCCACCCACACATCCCCCATTCACTCCCACTCCACCACCCAACCTCACACATAACACACACACACATACATTCCCTCACCCATCCACCACATCCCTACACCTACACATCTCCCCACCCACACGCACCTCTCACCCACCACACATCCCATCCACCCACACCCCAAGCACACATACATTCCTCAACCCACACATCCCCCACCCACACACATCCACCCACCTACACACATCTCCCTACCCACTCGCATATCCTCTACCCGTCCCTTTACCCACCAACAATCACTCACCCACATATCCTCCTCCACCCACACACCTCCAACCACTCAGCCAAACACACATTGCTCAGCCATACATCCCCCCCCCCCCCACACACACACATCTCCCCGTCAACTCATACATTCCGCACCTACCCACACACAAATTCCACACCCACCCACATAATCTCCCATCTCCCCCAGCCCACTCACAGATCCCGAGCCCACCCCTACAAACATCCCCCACCATCTCCTAACCTACACACAGTCACCCACCCACATATCCTCTACCCACCCACACATCCTCTACCCACCCATC
>JACEFZ010017240.1:195000-252500 GCA_014155875.1 Cepaea nemoralis
AATGTGGTGGTTTCCCCTTGCCTTCCACATTCACATGGTGGTCTTTTTACCTCTGCTTTTGACAGCCATTTCCGACTGCAAGGACAAGTGAGTGCCCTGCTCTGCTCAGCTGCAGAGTTGTCCACTTATTCCGGTGGATACTCGGTCCCCAGAGCTGTGTTAGCCACACCGTAGTGTGTTTCCATCCTCTACCGCGTGGAGGTGCAGTTGGGATTTTCCCTTCATAAAGTTATGGTCTCTGACCAAAACTCTCCAGTACTTTTACACAAAAAATATGGAATGGCATGTTACAGGACATGCGTGCACTCAACTCTCTCTCTCTCTCTCTCTCTCTCTCTCTCTCTCTCTCTCTCTCTCTCTCTCTCTCTCTCTTTTAATTACACAGGCACACACATACACTCACACTCATTAACTCTCTCTCTCTGTGTCTTACTCATACTCCCTAAGTCTCTCACCCACTCTACAGTGATGTACATGTGTACATGTTATAAATTATAACATCAATTGGCATTCAAAATGGTAATATGAACATGAGAATACACAACATATATGGAATAGCATGTTACATGATATGCGTGCGCTTAAATCTCTCTCTCTCTCTCTCTCTCTCTCTCTCTCTCTCTCTCTCTTCTCTGTCTGTCTGTCTGTCTGTCTGTCTGTCTGTCTGTCTGTCTGTCTGTCTGTCTGTCTGTCTGTCTGTCTGTCTCTCTCTCTCTCTTCTCACCAACACACACCCATAGACACTCACATACACACATTAACAAGTCCATTCTTCCTCTGTCTCTCTCTCGTTCCCTCACTCCCCCCCCCCCTCTCTCTCTCTCTCTCTCTCTCTCTCTCTCTCTCTCACTCGCAATCACTATTTCACCCATTAAGTCACTCTCTCCATCTTTCATGTACTCAATATCACACTCTCTTTCACTCTCACTCACACACAGACACACACCCTCTCGCTATCAAATACACACTCCCTCGCATACACACGAAAGCATATACACATACACACACGATAGATAGATAGATAGATAGATAGATAGATAGATAGATAGATAGATAGATAGATAGATAGATAGATAGATAGATAGATAGATAGATAGATGGACAGACCGACACAGACAGACAGACAAAGACAGACAGACAGACAGAATAACGGACGCACGGACAGATAGAGAGAGAGTCAGACAGACAAATAGAGGGAGGATAGATAGATAGATAGATAGATAGATAGATAGATAGATAGATAGATAGATAGGTAGGTAGGTAGGTAGGTAGGTACGTAGATAGGTAGATAGATAGATAGAACGAACGAATGAACGAACACACTTTATTTTAAAAGGGTAACAAATTGGGCACGCAGGCCTGTCTTACATTCGGCCCTTTCAATCTCTCATCTTTCATTCATCAAATGTGCATGTTACATTAACATAGGGAAAAAAACATTGTCAAATGGAATTTGTAAGCATAAACAATGCATATTACGCATGATACATTCATATGAGAAAAAAAAAAAACACACATTGTCAAATGAAAGTTGTAAACATAAACAGTGCATATTGCAATGTTGCGAGACACTTCCCCCATCCACCCTCATATCCCACAGCCACCAACACATCCCCCACCCACCAAACCTCCCCCACCCACCCACACATACCTCCACGTACTCACACAGAACCAGGCAAACATACATGCCGCAACCCCACACACATTTCCCCACCTACACACACATCCTCAAACACCAAGAAGAAGGAGAAGAAGGTGAAGAAGAAGAAGAAGAAGGAGGAGGAGGAGGAAGAGGAGGAGGAGCAGAAAAAGAAAAAGAAAAAGAAGAAGAAGAAGAAGAAGAAGAAGAAACCACACACACATACCCCCGCCAACCCACACATCCCGCACCTATCCACACACATATCCCGCACTCTCACAATTTTCCCCACCCACCCACACACACATCAGCCAACCTACACCCACTCACCCACCCAATATTCGCTAACTCTCAACTACACATCCCCACCTATACACACATTCCCACCCATAAACACATCTCCCCACACATCTCCCCCACCCATAAACACCCAAAACACACACCTCCCACCCACACACATCCCGCCACCCACATATAACCCACCCACACACATCCGCCGCTTACACACATCTTCTCACAACTACACACCTCCCCTACCCATACACTCATCTCTCACACACATCCACCCACTCATGTACTCATCCATCAACCACTCACACCCACATATCACCCACGCGCCAATCAACACATGTATCTCTCATCTACCCTCCCACCCACACACACCCCAACCACTCAGCCAAACACACATCCCCCCCATCCTCGCATACATCCTTCAATCACCTGCACATCCCACACCTCCCCCACTTCTCACACATCTCCCCCCACACACAAAACAACACCCATAAACACATCCCCCCACACACACATCCCCCACATACATTCCCCATACACATCCCCGCCCACACATCTCCCCACCCACTCACACATCCTCCACCTACAAACATCCTCACCACCCACACATACATCCTCCACCCACTCACATTTACCCCATCCACACTCACACACTCCCACCCACACAGACATATCCCATTCATAGACACCCCCACACTCATCCCCCACACCCATTACACACCCATCCCCCGACCCACACCATCTCCTACACACCCATTTACCCACCCATTTACCCACCCAAACACACATTCCCTACCCACACCCCCTCCCAACCCACCAACACCCACATACTTCCAACTATGCTCTCAAATATCCCCCCCCCCCCACACACACACACACATACATATCCCTCACACACACATACATCCACTACCGACTACACATCCCTTCACACATCCACACATCACCCATTAACCCATACACATCCCCCACACACAACCTCTCCACACATACATTCCCCACACCCACACACACACATATCCCTCACATACACACCCATACACACATCCTCACATCTAGACACTTACATGATGCCTCACAAGATCACTGAAACTAATAAGAACAAACTCCCACACATTACACACAATTGAGACACTGACGATTGTCGTGAAAATCCTCGCAATTGCAAGAAGTGGAGAAAAAGTTGTACGTATACGTTATGTAGCGTAAAAATTAGTGATGCAATTGAACTCTCTCTTTTTCTCTCTCTTGCTCTCTCTCCCACTCTCTCTCTCTCTCTCTCTCTCTCTCTCTCTCTCTCTCTCTCTCTCTCTCTCTCTCTCTCTCTCTCCCTCTCTTGTATACATTTCAAATTCTCTCAACTGTTCCCGTAGAAGTGATCTCGAGATAGAAGAGATAGAATGTGTTTGGTTAGAGGTGAAGCCAGTCAGCCAGCAACCGTTTCTCATTGGATACCTATATCGAAATCCCTGTGCTGAGTATAGTCGGTATGACTGTTTCACTACAATGATGGATAGGGTGTTTACAGCAGGTAGAGAAGTCATGATATTAGGTGACTTTAACATAGATATTACTAAACCCAACCAGACATGGGAAGATATCATTCTATCTTACAATTTCAACCAACTAATAAATCGTCCCACAAGAGTTACAGACACCTCCTCAACTATAATTGATCATATATATGTTACTTGTCCAGTTAATATTACCGAATGTTCTGTTCCTGTTAGTGCAGTTAGTGACCATTACCCAATATGTTGTACATGGTCGAAAATTGGGTTCAAAACTCCTAAAAATAAACATTTAAGCATAAAATTTAGAAACTTTAAAGCTCTCAACCAAAATTTATTTTTAGAAGACTTAAAAAATGCAGCCCTTGAACATGTTTACCAACTTCCTGATCCGGATGATGCACTAACTTACTGGACAAAGACAGTCTACAATGTATTTGATAAACATGTGCCAGTCAAAGAAGTTCGAGTCAAGAATCAACATAAGTCCCCATGGGTCACTAGCGAAGTTCTCGAAATCATGAGAGAACGAGATACAGCGCACAAAAATAAAAATTTTATCAATTACCGCAGACTAAGAAATAAAGTTAAATATGAAATTCGTAGGATAAAGAAAGATCATTTCAAAAATGTGATTGTAGATAAATCAAATAAAACAAATATATGGAAGGCTATTAACTCGCTAACCAACAAGAAACACGCTTCAGAGTCAGCAATACCAAACTCTATAACAAGCGAGGATTTCAGTTACTTCTTTCAATCAGAAATAGAGAATCTAAAGTCCTCAATACCAGACTCAGTATGTAATTTAAGTTCACTGTCATCATTCTGTGAAAGGAAGTGCTCTAGAAATATTCCCCCTGAGATTCCCTTGATGTCTGTTGCAGAAGTATATAAATATCTCTAGAATCTCAAAGCAACAAATTCAGAAGACCTAGATGGTATCAGTAATAGAATTCTTCGGTGTGCTGCACCTATTATTAGTGAGTCCTTAACGTTCATATATAACCAGTGCCTATCCAAAAACTACTTTCCATCTGCCTTTAAAGTTGCTAAAGTGTATCCTCTACTTAAAAATGGCTCAACTGATATTAGCGTCTTGGGTAATTATAGACCTATTTCCTTACTATCGCCGCTTTCAAAGCCATTAGAAAAACACATGCATAAAATAACACTACATCATTTAATTAACAACGATCTAATAATTGACAGTCAATCTGGGTTTCGACCTAAATATTCTTGCCATAGTGCCCTTACAAAAATGACCGATAACTGGCATCTTTGTATCAACAATGGCAACATTTGTGGAGCAGTATTTGTAGACTTTAAAAAAGCCTTTGATATGGTAGATCATGATATTTTAATTAGAAAATTAAAACACATGAAGACTAGCACCAATATGGTGAACCTAATTACGTCATTTTTATCAGACAGACAACAAGTAGTGTCCTTCAATAACTGTCTATCAAGACCCACACAACTTAATTTTGGGGTGCCTCAGGGCTCAATACTAGGTCCGCTGCTTTTTGCAGTGTATATTAACGATCTTCCTTTATACCTCAATACTTCGTGTGATCTATTTGCGGACGACTGCACTATTTACACAAGTCAAGAGAGCCTTTGTGACTTAGAGAGCTCTTTACAAAACGATCTTGACAACCTTAGTAGATGGAGCAATGAAAATCGGATGTTAATTAACATCGACAAAACCAAATCCATGCTACTAACGACCAGACAAAAACTACAGACCCTAGCCATAACTGGGACACCGCTCGAGCTCCACGTGGACACGTTACCTATAATTAATGTAAATGAACATAAAACATTAGGTCTTTTAATTGACAGACATTTAAACTGGAGCCCTCATGTTCACGCCCTTACCAAGAGAATAGCACAAAAAGTTTACCAACTTGCTAAAATTCAACACTTTTTGGATGAAAGCACACGTAAAATATTCTATGCATCCTATATCCAATCACCTCTCGATTATTGTTCCACAGTCTGGGATGGCTGCCCTAAATCTAATATGAAACGATTGTGTTCGCTTCAAAACCGCGCTATACGTCTAGTTTCTAGCATAAAGCACGTTGAAAGTAATAAATTATACAGCCATCTAAGACTTCTACCACTTCAAAAGCGCTTCCTTTTTAACAAAGCCAAATTAGTGAATAAAATTATATCTGAAAATACCCCAGAGTATCTTCTACCGTTAATTCAATCTAATGCAATGAACAGTAAGCGCTTAAATTTATTACAGCTTCCTAAGCCTAGATTGGACTTATACAAAACTTGTTTCGCATATTCTGGTGCTCACTTGTGGAATAGCCTTCCACCAGAACTGAAAACACCAATGAGTCCCTACACATTCAACCGAGAACTCTTTCAATACTTACTTCATACCGACTATATGCCTCCATAAGTCACCTACTAGTATCATTTTTCCACTATCATTCTTCACTGTATGTGTGTGAACGAGACAGTGGGTGAGAGAGTGAGTGAGAAAGAGTGTGAGTGGAAGAATTAGTATGAGTGAGAGTGAGAGAGTATGCATGCGCGTGTGCCTGAGTGAGTGTAAAAGTGAGTGAGTGTGTGGACATATGTGTGAGAGATTTAGTTAGAGAATGAGTGAATCTGAGAGAGTGGGTGTGTTGTGTGTCTGCCTGTCTGTGTGATAGAGTGTGAAAGTTAGTGAGTGAGTGTGAGTTAGAGAGTCATCGAGTAAATGAGTGAGTAAGGGAGCGTGAGTGAGTGAGAGAGAATTTGTGGGTATGCGTGTATGTGCGCGAATGAGTGAGTGTGAGAGCGAGTGAGTGTGTAAAAGAGAGAGAGCGTGGCTGAATGAGAGAGTGCATGAGAAAGTGTGATGTATGTGTGCATGTCTGGATGGGTGTATATGTGTGTACATGTGTGTATCTGTGTGTGACTCTGTGTATATGTCTGTACGTGTGTTAAGGTGTGCGTTCATGTGTTTATATGCGTTTATATGCATGTGCGTGTGTGTATGTGTGTATGGATGAGTGTGTGTGTGTGTGCTCGTGTATGTATTGTATATCTTTGTATGTGTAAGTGTGCATGCATGCAGTGTATGCGAGGGAGTGTATATTCGGGTGTTATGTGAGTACGTGTGAGTAAGTATATGGATGTGTGCAGGTGTGTGTATTGCGTGGGTATGATGTGTGTGGGTGTGTGTATGTACATGTGTGTGAGAGAGAAGAGAGAGAGAGAGAGAGAGAGAGAGAGAGAGAGAGAGAGAGAGAGAGAGAGAGAGAGAGTTGAGCGCACGCATGTCATCTAACATGCTGATCCATATGTTTTGTGTATTCTCATTTTTTTTTCATATTATCAATTTGATGCACTTGATTTTAACATGCATAAAATGAATTCATGTAAATTACTGTAAAGCAAGTGAGAGAGTTAGTGAGTGTAAGTGAGAGAGAGAGAGAGAGTGAATGAGTGTGAGAGTGTGTGTATGTAAAGAGAGAGAGAGAGAGAGAGAGAGAGAGAGAGAGAGAGAGAGAGAGAGAGAGAGAGAGAGAGAGAGAGAGAGTTGAGCCCACGCATGTCATGTAACATGCTATTCCATATTTTTTATGTATTCTCATCTTTCATATTACGAGGTATCGTTTAATGCCACCTGATTGTCCTGTAACATGCCATTCCATATTTTTTTTTTAATTCTCATCTTATCATTTTGTATGCCACTTGATTTTATCATGTATAATACAACATTACTGTGATGTGAGTGAGAGAGTTAGTGAGAGAGAGAGAGAGAGAGAGAGAGAGAGAGAGAGAGAGAGAGAGAGAGAGAGAGAGAGAGCGCAAGAGAGAGAGAGAGAGAGAGAGAGAGAGAGAGAGAGAGAGAGAGAGAGAGAGAGAGAGAGAGAGAGAGGGAGAAAAAAAAAGAGAGTTGAATTGCATCACTAATTTTTACGCTACATAATGTATATGTACAATTTTTCCTCCACTTCTTGCAATTGCGAGAATTCTCACGACAATCGTCAGTGTCTCAATTGTGTGTAAAGTGTGGGAGTTTGTTCTTATTAGTTTCAGTTATCATGTGAGGCATCATGTATTTGTCTAGATGTGAGGATGTATGTATGGGTGTGTATGTGAGGGATATGTGTGTGTGTGTGGGGAGGGGGGGAATGTGTGTGTGCCTGTGTAAGAGAGAGAGAGAGAGAGAGAGAGAGAGAGAGAGAGAGAGAGAGAGAGAGAGAGAGAGAGAGAGAGAGAGAGAGAGAATTCAGTGCTCGCATGTCCTGTAACATGCCATTCCATATTTTTTGTGTATTTTCATCTTTCACATTATCATTTTGTATGTATGACACTTGATTTTATCATGTATAATATAACATTACTGTAATGTGAGTGAGAGCGTTAGTGAGTGAGAGAGAGAGAGAGAGAGAGAGAGAGAGAGAGAGAGAGAGAGAGAGAGAGAGAGAGAGAGAGAGAGAGAGAGAGAGAGAGAGAGAGTTGAATTGCATCACTAATTTTTAAGTTACAAAATGTATATGTACAATTTTTCTCCATTTTCTTTACAATTTTACGACAATGCTCACGACAATCGTCACTGTATGTGTGTGTAAAGTGTGGGAGTTTGATCATAATAGTAGGTTGGGGGGATCGGGGGATGTGTGTGTGGGTGGATTCGTGATGTGTGTGGGTGGGCTCAGGATGTGTGGGTGGGCGGGGTGGGTTTGTGTGGGTGGGTGGGGGATTTGTGTGTGGGCGGGTGTGGGATTTGTGTGTGGGTGCGTGCGAGATGTATGGGTGTATGGGGAGATGTGTTTTTGGGTGGGGATGTGTGTTTGTCTAGGTGGTTGTGGGTGAGTGGGTGGAGGAGGTTATGTTGGTGGATGATTGATGGTGGGTTATGGGATGGGTGGGGGTATATGTGTGGGTGGGGAGATATGTGGTGGGTGGCAGATGTGTGCAGGTGGGGGTGGTTGTGGGTTTGGGGATGTGTGTGTGGGTGAGGGATGTGTATGGGTGTGGGATGTTTGGGAGGATGGGTGGGGAGTGTGTGTGGGTGAGAGATGTGTGGGTGAATGTGTGTGGGGGATGTGTGTGGGTTGGGGGAGGGTGCGTGATGGGTGTGGGTGATGGATTTGGAGATGTGTGTGTGGGTGGGGGATATGTCTGGCTGGGTGGGGGTGTGTGTGGCTGGATGGAGGATGTATGTGTGGGTAGTGAGGGTGATTGTAGTTGGGGGATGTGTGGATGGGTAAGAGATGTGTGGATAGATGTGTGTGTGGGTGAGGGATGTGTCTTTGGGATGTGTGTGGGTGTGGTATTGTGTGGGAGGGGAGCTGGGTGTGGATAAATGATGTTTGTGTGGGTGGGTGCAGGTGTGGTTGGGTTTGTGGGTGGGTGAAGGATGTGTGTGAGGGTGGGGGATGGGTGGTTAGGATGTGTGAGTGTGGGTGGGTAGATAGGAGATGTATGTGTTGATGAGTGGGTAAGGGATGTGTGGGTGTTAGTGGTTGAGGGATAAGTACGTGTGTCTAGGGATGTGTGAGGGGATGAATGTATGGGTTGTGTGTGCGTGGATGGGAGGTGTGTGTTTGTGAATGGGGAATGTGTTGGTGGGTGGGGATGTGTGTGAGGGATGTTTGTATGGGTGGGGAGATTGTGCGTGGGTGGGGATGTGTGTGTATATGGGTAGGGGTGTGTGGTTAAGGGATGTGTGGCTGGGGGAATGGGTGGATGGAGGATGTGTGGTTGGGTGGAGGATGTGTGGTTGGGTAGAGGATGTGTGGGTGGGTGATTGTATATGAGTAAGGGTGTGTGGTTAAGGGATGTTGGTTGGGGGATGGGTGGGTAGAGGATGTGTGGGTGGGTAGAGGATATGTGGGTGGGTGAGTGTGTGCAGGTTAGGAGATGGTGGGGGATGTTTGCAGGTGTGGGCTCGGGATCTGTGAGTGGGCTGGGGGAGATGGGAGATTATGTGGGTGAGTGCGGAATTTGTGTGTGGGTAGGTGCGGAATATGTGAGTTGACGGGGAGATGTGTGTGTGGCTGAGGAATATGTGTTTGGTTGAGTGGTTGGAGGTGTGTGGGTGGAGGAGGATATTGGATGAGTGATTGTTGGTGGGAAATGGGACGGGTAGAGGATATGTGAGTGGGTGGGGAGATGTGTGTAGGTGGGGGATGTGTGGGTTATTGAATGTATGTGTGCTTGGGGTGTGGGTGGATGGGATGTGTGGTGGGTGAGAGGTGTGTGTGGGCGGGGAGATGTGTAGGTGTAGGGATGTGGTGGATGGGTGGGGGAATGTATTGTATGTGTGTGTGGTTGGGTGGGGGAGTTGGAGTGAATGGGGGATGTGTGGGTGGGTGGTGGATGTGTCTCATAACATAGTAATATGCATTGTTTATGTTTACAAAATTCACGTGACAATGTTTTTTTCCTATGCACTGTTGATGAAAGAAAGATGAGTGATTGGAAGGGCCGAATGTAAGACGGGCCTGCGTGCCCAATTTGTTACCCTTTGAAAATAAAGTCTGTTCGTTCGTTCGTTCGTTCTCTCTCTCTCTCTCTCTCTCTCTCTCTCTCTCTCTCTCTCCTCTCTCTCTCTCTCTCTCTCTCTCTCTTTCTCTCTCTCTCTTTCTCTCTCTCTCCCACTCGCTAACTCTCTCACTCACATCACAGTAATGTTATATTATACATGATAAAATCAAGTGGCATACAAAATAATAAGATGAGAATAAACAAAAAAAAATATATGGAATGGCATGTTACAGGACAATCAAGTGGCATACAAAATGATACCTCGTAATATGACAGATGAGAATACATAAAAAAATATGGAATAGCATGTTACATGACATGCGTGGGCTCAACTCTCTCTCTCTCTCTCTCTCTCTCTCTCTCTCTCTCTCTCTCTCTCTCTTTCTCTCTCTCTCTCTCTCTTTAGATCTTTACATACACACACTCTCACACTCATTCTCTCTCTCTCTCTCTCTCTCTCTCTCTCTCTCTCTCTCTCTCTCTCTCTCTCTCTCTCTCTCTCTCTCTCTCTCTCTCTCTCTCTCTCACTCACTAACTCTCTAACTTACTCCACAATAATTTACATGAATTCATTGTCTGCATGGTAAAATCAAGTGCATCAAAATGATATTATGAAAATGAGAATACACAAAACATATGGAACAGCATGTTTGATGACATGCGTGCGCTCAACTCTCTCTCTCTCCCTCTCTCTCTCTCTCTCTCTCTTCTCTCTCTCACACACATGTACACACACACACACACAACTTACACACGCAAATACACACATATACTCACGCACATACACACACCTACAGACATCCACATACTTACGCACACGTACTCACATAAAACCCGAATATACACTCCTTCGCATACGCTGCATGCATGCACACTTACACACACAAAGATATACAATACATACACGAGCACACACACACACACACACACACACACACACACACACACACACACACACATCCATACACACATATACACACGCACATGTATATAAACGCATATAAACACATGAACGCACACCTTAACACACGTACAGACACACACACAGAGGCACACACAGATACACACATGCACACACTCATATACACCCATACACACTATACAGACATGCACACACATACATCCACACTTTCTCATGCACTCTCTCGTTCACCCACGCTCTCTCTTTTACACACTCACTCGCTCTCACACTCACTCATTCGCGTACATACACGCATGCCCACAAATTCTCTCTCACTCACTCTCGCTCCCTTACTCACTCACTTACTCGCTGACTCTCTAACTCACACTCACTCACTAACTTTCACACTCTATCACACAGACAGACAGAAACACAACACACCCACTCTCTCAGATTCACTCATTCTCTAACTAACTCTCTCACACATATGTCCACACACACTCACTCACTTTTACACTCACTCAGGCACACGCGCATGCATACTCTCTCACTCTCACTCATACTAATTCTTCCACTCACACTCTTTCTCACTCACTCTCTCACCCACTGTCTCGCTCACACACATACAGTGAAGAATGATAGTGGAAAAATGACAGTGGAAAAATGAAACCAGTAGGTGACTTATGGAGGCATATAGTTCGTCGGTATGAAGTAAGTATTGAAAGAGTTTTTGGTTGAATGTGTAGGGACTCATTGGCGTTTTCAGATCTGGTGGAAGGCTATTCCACAAGTGAGCACCAGAATACGCGAGACATGTTTTGTATAAGTCCAATCTAGGCTTAGGAAGATGTAATAAATTTAAGCGCTTGCTGTTCATTGCATTAGACTGAATTAACGGTAGAAGATACTCTGGGGTATTTTCAGATATAATTTTATTCACTAATTTGGCTTTGTTAAAAAGGAATCGCTTTCGAAGTGGTAGAAGTCTTAGATGACTATATAAGTTATTACTTTCAACGTGCTTTATGCCAGAAACTAGGCGTATAGCTCGGTTTTGAAGCGAACACAATCGTTTCATATTAGATTTAGGGCAACCATCCCAGACTGTGGAACAATAATCGAGAGGTGATTGGATATAGGATGCATAGAATATTTTTCGTGTGCTTTCATCCAAAAAGTGTTGAATTTTAGCAAGTTGGTAAACTTTTTGTGCTATTCTCTTGGTAAGGACGTGACCATGAGAGCTCGAGTTTAAATGTCTTTCAATGAAAAGACCTAATGTTTTATGTTCATTTACATTAATTATCGGTAACGTATCCACGTGGAACTCGAGCGGTGTCCCAGTTATGGCTAGGGTCTGTAGTTTTTGTCTGGTCGTTAGTAGCATGGATTTGGTTTTGTTGATGTTAATTAACATGCGATTTTCATTGCTCCATCTACTAAGGTTGTCAAGTTCGTTTTATAAAGAGCTCTCTAAGTTACAAAGGCTTTCTTGACTAGGGTAAATAGTGCAGTCGTCCGCAAATAGGTCACACGAAGTATTGAGGTATAAAGGAAGATCGTTAATATACACTGCAAAAAGCAGCGGACCTAGTATTGAGCCCTGAGGCACACCAAAATTAAGTAGTGTGGGTCTTGATAGACAGTTATTGAAGGACACTACTTGTTGTCTGTCAGATAAAAATGACGTAATTAGGTTCACCATATTGGTGCTAGTCTTCATTTGTTTTAATTTTCTAATTAAAATATCATGATCTATCATATCAAAGGCTTTTTTAAAGTCTACAAATACTGCTCCACAAATGTTGCCATTGTTGATAAAAAGATGCCAGTTATCGGTCATTTTTGTAAGGGCACTATGGCAAGAATATTTAGGTCGAAACCCAGATTGACTGTCAATTATTAGATCGTTGTTAATTAAATGATGTAGTGTTATTTTATGCATGTGTTTTTCTAATGGCTTTGATAGCGACGATAGTAAGGAAATAGGTCTATAATTACCCAAGACGCTAATATCAGTTAAACCATTTTTAAGTAGAGGATACACTTTAGCAACTTTAAAGGCAGATGGAAAGTAGTTTTTGGACAGGCACTGGTTATATATGAACGTTAAGGACTCACTAATAATTGGCGCAGCACACAGAATAATTCTATTACTGATACCACCTAGGCCTTTTGAATTTGTTGCTTTGAGATTCGAGAGATATTTATATACTTCTGCAACAGACATCAAGGGAATCTCAGGGGGAATATTTCTAGAGCACTCCCCTTCACAGAATGATGACAGTGAACTTAAATTACATACTGAGTCTGGTATTGAGGACTTTAGATTCTCTATTTCTGATTGAAAGAAGTAACTGAAATCCTCGCATGTTATAGAGTTTGGTATTGCTGACTTTGAAGCGTGTTTCTTGTTGGTTAGCAAGTTAATAGCCTTCCATATATTTATGTTATTTGATTTATCTACAATCAAATTTTTGAAATGATCTTTCTTTATCCTACGAATTTCATATTTAACTTTATTTCTTAGTCTGCGGTAATTAATAAAATTTTTATTTTTGTTCGCTGTATCTCGTTCTCTCATGATTTCGAGAACTTCGCTAGTGACCCACGGGGACATATGTTGATTCTTGACTCGAACTTCTTTGACTGGCACAGGTTTATCAAATACATTGTAGACTGTCTTTGTCCAGTAAGTTAGTGCATCATTCGGAACATGAAGTTGGTAAACATGTTCAAGGGCTGCATTTTAAGTCGTCTAAAAATAAATTTTGGTTGAGAGCTTTAAAGTTTCTAAATTTGATGCTTAAATGTTTATTTTTAGGAGTTTTGAACCCAATTTTCGACCATGTACAACATATTGGGTAATGGTCACTAACTGCACTAACAGGAACAGAACATTCAGTAATATTAGCTGGACAAGTAACATATATATGATCAATTATAGTTGAGGAGATGTCTGTAACTCTTGTGGGACGATTTATTAGTTGTTTGAAATTGTAAGATAGAATGATATCTTCCCATGTCTGGTTGGATTTAGTAATATCTATGTTAAAGTCACCTAATATCATGACTTCTCTACCTGCTGTAAACACCCTATCCATCATTGTAGTGAAACAGTCATACCGACTATACTCAGCACAAGGATTCCGATATAGGTATCCAATGAGAAACGGTTGCTGGCTGACTGGCTTCACCTCTGACCAAACACATTATGTCTCTTCTATCTTGAGATCACCTCTACGGGAGCAGTTGAGAGAATTGGAAATGTATACAGCAATACCTGTCTCTAATTTTTGATTTGCGTCTCTTCGAATTACTTTAAACCCCTTAAGACAGATTTCAGAGTCGGTTATTTTGTCGTTGAGACGGCTTTCTGTGATTCCAAACACATGGAACTGTTTGCACAATATTACTGAAAGCTCAGGTAATTTATTGAGCAAATGATAGATGTTGAGATGGCCTATATGTAGACCATCTTTGTTGAGCCACTGATCGTGATTGGCGAACATTACACATTGAAAAGATGATGTCGCTTGTGGTAGAAAAATTTCAGAGGTTTTGAAACTTTATTTAGTGGTAGTTAAGACTATTAGAGGGGACAGGAAAATGTCTGTGATGGAGTGACATCATTAAAGCTTGGTGCAGGGCTGCAGGATTGTATTGCAATAGCTGTTGAAGTTGACAATTCCACTGATAAGAGTGTGGATTACCGTCCAACGAGGGACCACTGCTATGAGAGCTACTGGAAGTGCCTACATCGGAAGCAGGCATCGGGGGCACCGCAACATTGTTTAACGGTGTCCCCTTTGACATGATAGGTGGAGACTGTTTTATGGGCAAGGGAGGAAACAATGCACCGTAATTAGCAACATTGGGATTGGAGCCTGGGTCGCTATTTACGGCCTTGTATTCCTGGGGAATAGGCAAGGGTGGTGTGGGCAGAGGTTGAGTTTTTTCTGAACACTGAGAGATGGCTACAGCTGGAGGTGAAGATCGGTTTACTCCTGTAACTGGTTCTAATTGTTGTGTATGTTCAGGATATTTTAGGTTCTTCGCTAGTATGCTAGTTCCTAGTTTTGAACAATGTAGTTGATCATTATATAGTTTTTTTCTTGGGAGCCCCGGACGGTGATGTGAAATACGGGGTATTATTAATGAAAGCATTGTTAGTTTCTTTACAAAATTTATGTAGAGTCAGATTGCCAGCATCGGCAGTACGGCGCTGGAATCCATAACATGGCGGGATGATTGATGAAAAGAAAATAGATGCTTTAGGAAATTTCTTGCGCAACAACACCTCCAATGTAGCAATGTGAGGTGCTTATGTTTTGATTGTTCATAATATTGTTGACACCGATATGGACTGTTGTTCTTCTAATTCTATCATTCACCTTGAATTTCCGTAGTGTAGAGGTCAGTCTGTCAATGTCAGCTCCTGGTAGCGGGTAGATCGAGGTAGTTTCGCTGTCAGAAGATGACATGCGGTTACTATAGATTCCCTTGAGCAGAGAGTTTCCAATGACGACATGAGTTGCACTGTCATCCATTGTTATTTCACGCTGTTGACGTGCCCGTTTGATTTCTTGCCACTGGTCGCTGTCATCTGAGAGAGAGAGAGAGAGAGAGAGAGAGAGAGAGAGAGAGAGAGAGAGAGAGAGAGAGAGAGAGAGAGAGAGAGAGAGAGAGAGAGAGAGAGATTGAGAGAGAGAGAGAGATTGAGAGAGCAGTTCACGAACTCCATAGCACCAAACGTGTGTATTGTCAGAACAACTATACCAACGAATCAATGGCTGGGGGAAGATCCACGGCCACACACTGAGAACACCTAAGAAGAGTGGGACTCGAAAGCCACTTGTTGGACGCACACATCACAAAAAATCGAAGGAGATCTAAAATCTTGGAGAAAAGTTACAGAGACAATTAATTTCCGACCGACAGGAAAGGAGCTGCCTGAGATAGCTACAAGATGGCTGCTGGAATTGGTCGAACACCCGCCTTCCAATAACGGGCAGACACAGAAGATGCCAGAATCATGTATTCTTTTCTTGGTGGTTGGTATGTTAAAACAAGAAGATAGAGACAAACAGTTTTCTTTGGTCATACGATGAGAAGAGAAGCATTGGAGAACATCGTGACGACTGGAAAGATCGAGGGGAAGAGAGGCAGAGGCAGAAAAAGAGAAGTGATGTTGGATGAATTGAGACGGTGGCATGGAGGAATATCATCAGCAGAGTTGATCCAGAAAACCAAAGACCGAGATCTGTGAAGAGTCATGAACGCCTACGCAAAGTGGCATGGCGCTTGATGATGATGATGGTTGGTGTGTTAGATTTATATTTTATAAACATATTTGTTCTGCGGTTTAGTGTGTCAAAATCACACATTCAAAACATATTTTTTGTGGGGTGGTGTGTCAATATCACCCCTTCGAAACATATACTTTTTGTGGGTTGGTATTCATATTCACACATTCAAAACATATACTTTCTGTTTATGCTGACGCCGAGGTAGCGGGTTAAACCCCCACGCTGGTCAGTTGACTACAATTTTGACTTCTCGTCCCAGACTTAGTCCCGTGGACGTAAATTACAAGTATCTCTGAAGGCGGAATGGGTTCGTCCGATAGCGAGGGACACTGGTAATAGGGAAAGCTAATCCACACGCACAAATCAGCCCTGTGTACTACACTAGTAGCACGTTTATGGACGACGTTCAAATCAAGCCAATGCAAAAAAAAAAAAAAAAATCTGTTTGTTGGTATGTCAGAATAACACATCCTAAACATACGCGTTCTGTGGGCCTTTTGCTAATTTTCAAATGCATGTTCACCTGTTCATCCAACCGTGTTGGTTAAGTAAAGACATGGTTTCTTCATAGAATGGCCAGGATGCTATGGATGCTCGGGCCAGCAATATCCAAGTGCTGCATGAGGCTGGTTCACACAGACATTGGATTACCAACTCTGGGACCAGTCAACCCTCATGTTGTGGTCACCGGGGATGAGGGAGTCTAGGGGAGCTTGTGACAACCGGGAACATCCAGGGTCGAAGGGACTTATCAGCAATGCAGTCTGTTGAGGAACATGATCGCAAGCGCCTTTCGGCTAACACTTGGTCATGATACAGGGACTCCTAATTTGCCGCCTTTATCGTAGAGGGCTAGGAGGCCGATCCGCTTCCCACAGATTAGGAAGCATAGTGTTGGTTATGTTGTACACTGAAACCTTGCCGTCTTGACAGAAGATAGTTTGTTACACGATGCTTCAAACAGGACACAACTACAACCAATGGCTTTAGCTAATGTGATTTCAGGCCAATTCGCACGGTAAATGTTCGACCACAATAGGTGTACATATGGTCATGTACAAACTGGCAAAGAGCACGAGCAAGTGGCTGCGGTGGCAGTGAGAGTGTTGCTGTGTGCCAACTTGTGCTCACCGCCCACTTATGATAAAGCTAAGTCCGGCAGTCTACGGTGCTTGTGTGTTTGGTTTGGACATCTTTGTCAACAGGCCCAGGAGACGTCTAGAAGGAACGTGGCTGCCGACGACTCTGACATATGAGTCCAGTCAAGCGGCCACTTACACGTTGTACCCAGTACTGGGTATATGGTGCTCTTCCCGTAGTTGTATAGATCCGCAGAACTAGACTGGTGGTGTAGTCAATGTCACGCCTGGTCTCTCCAGGATATTTCCTACTGCCCAATTGAGGCTGGCTGGATCTGGCAGCCCGGGCAGCTGACTGGAACACAGGAGCACCGGGGCCAGGGGTAAGCTTGCTAACACGGCTCCAGTAATGCGGTCTATTAGTGTCCTCAAGCAGATTCAGGCGGTGGGGCTGTGATGTGATAGGGCATCACCTGTCGTAGGCCTGAATGCACTGAGGAATGACTGGCCAATCTTTCCCTCACTTAGCAGGCGTCGAACCCTCATCAGACAGCACTCATGGAATAATGAGTTAAGTGTGCTGTCAGCTTCCCTAACTCACCCGCTTCATGTGCAGGGTGTTGGTAAAGTCTCACTACAATGTGTATGTAGAACAAATCTGAAAAATGCAGTACATGACGTCATCAAAAAACATTGTGTTCGGAGTGCAAAGAATTACTCCAGCAGACGACAGTCATTCGCTGCATATTGCTTCACGATTGATTGTGGAGCACGTTTTTTGATGACATCATGTACTTATTTGTAAAAAAAAATTGTTATACATACAAAGTGTAGTGAGACTTTACAAAACACCCCATACATGTATCTTACTGTTTTCTGAGCGCCCTCCGTGGCGAAGGTGTTACGGACGTGGTTCGTAATTCTGTATACCCGCTTACGAAGCACAACTGTGCGCGATTTGGCAGCAGACGGCGTTATGTTGGTTTTGCGTTGGTATCGGTGCCGGCCGTTCAGAAAGCAATGGCAAACTACTGAACTTAAACTTGCCAAGAGATCACAGCGGCAGAAATGATGGTGTTGACTGCGATGTCCAGTGAAAAGGATGTGAAAAAAAAACAAAGCTGAAATACAGACATGCTTGGGAGAGAACTGGTCAGCTCATGACACGGACAACTGATGGCCCTCCTCCACAGATCATGAACCTGTTCGTGGGCGTGATCCTGTTCATCCTGTCGCTGACCGCTGTCTATGTCTTTGTCCGCAAGTCTGAGATCATCTTCGGCCCGGGCCCGCTGCCAGACGATGATGACGACATGTCAGGTAAGCCAGGCCTGACCTGGGGCCTGTATCTCGTGATTACTTCCCTTTGATAGTAAGGCGCTGACTCTTGTATCAGTTATCCACGCGATGTGCTTGGCGCTCAGAGAAGTAGAAGCCAGAAATAGAGACTAGAGTATACAATGGACAACATAAACATCGACAGCTTTAATTAACCCACCAAGATTCGTACCTTTCATCTCCAAATGACCACAGCGGCTTACTGCAGGGACAAGTGTACTTCTACGCTTGACCAACTAAGCGCCCCTGTCTCCATTAGCTAGGTCTATTATGTATTTCTACCTGAACCAGTGGCGTGCAGAGGGGGGGGGGGTGCAGGGGGGAGGGGTGCGACGGCCCCGGGCATCCAGCCGGGAGGGGGGCATCCAGTTAGGGAGAGGGGACAGCACAGTGCAGTCGGAGGGGAGGAGGCATGAATGAGGTAAAGAACAATTTAGGGGCATCCAATCAAGGGGTTGGCCCCGGGTATCAAAGAACCTCTGCACGCCACTGACCTGAACCCACAACTAAGGAATGTGGACACGGAAGTGGCACCATAGGTCTCAGGATGTTATATTAAACCAGTATAAGTCAAGTAAAAACACAAATGGCTGTAATGCTGTGTCCAATATATTCACAAACCGTCGGTAACTATAGCTTTTAGTGGTTATGTTGTCTAGTGTGTCATCTAGTCTCTAATTCACTCAGCACCACACAGTACGTGTGTATTTACCTATCGTCTTAGGTGCTTGACACGGCTCTCCAATTGATATTTCTGGGTGTCAGTTTCTTGCCCTCTAGTCTCTACTTCTCTCAGCACCACAAGCGCGTGTGTATATATCTATGAGCTGTCTTAGGTACCTGATACGGCTGCCCAGTTGGTATTTCTGTTGAGTATAAGCTTCTCATCTGTCTGACTTGGAGTTGGGGTCTATTGACAACGGACAGTCGTGGTAGCGCTGTGTCCATCATGTTTGCCAGCCGGTGCTGTAGTTTGGTGTTCAAATTCACATCCAGGCGAATTTTAAACAATAGAGGTGGGTCGGCAGGTTGTCCCTGCCATGTGCCTATGTCAGGTCATGGGCCACTCAGTACAGGCAGTCTAGAGTTTCACGCAGTCCCGCGTGAAAATGAGAAGATTGAGAATCATGCTTTGCATGAAAATAGCAGAACGAGTCGCTGAGCAGGGGATAACGTCTCCTTCAAGGCGTCATTCAATGTTAGACCGTGTTCGATGTCGGACCCGTTAGAGTTGAATAGGGCGATGGTAGAGCCACATCTCGCCGCCACTTTTAGATGAATGTTTATGTTGGGCGAGAGTGTCGACATTGACGATGTTTGACTGCAGATGAATGCTGATATCTTTCGAGAAATTCTATGTCGTCTGAATGCAACTGTAGACGTTGATTGCAAGTATTTTGTGAACATTAATTTTAAACTGATATCGATGAGTTCATAGTATCGTGAGGCAAGTGCCATGTAATAAACTATAAACATTATAAACTGTTGTGTTAGATCAAGTTCGAGTGGACTGTCAATTGTCGCAGAAAGAGTGGATATAGATTAATGTCGAAGAAGCCATGGCAGAACTGCTTCAATGCAACTTCGCTCGTGGGCAGATATTCGAATCTATCTGTAAAAGTATTGGCATACTACAAACTAACGCTTCTCACCATGTAAGAGAAAGTTACAAGTGCCTCGACATTTATGGGTAACATGCAAGTGAAACCATGGAGTTCAGCAGCAGAAGTATATGTGTAAAAGTACCCCTACAAGCCTTACCTATCAGCTGCCCGGGGCAAGTGACGCCATCAAGTCGTTGGCACCCATAAAGTCGTTGGCATTCATGGGGGATCATCCCGGACGGTCTGTCCCTTGTATCCAGTGACATGTCTGTCCCTTTTATCCAGTGACACATCTGTCCCTTGTATCCAGTGATGTTTTCTGTCCCTTGTATCCAGTGACATATCTGTTCCTTGTATCCAGTGACGTGTCTGTCCCTTGTATCTAGTGATGTTTTCTGTCCCTTGTATCCAGTGACGTATCTGTCTCTTGTATCCAGTGACATGTCTGTCCCTTGTATCCAGTGACATATCTGTCCCTTGTATCCAGTGACATATCTGTTCCTTGTATCCTGTGACATGTCTGTCCCTTGTATCCAGTGACATATCTGTTCCTTGTATCCTGTGACATGTCTGTCCCTTGAATCCAGTGACGTGTCTGTCCCTTGTATCCAGTGACATGTCTGTCCCGTGTATCCAGTGACATATCTGTCCCTTGTATCCTGTGATATGTCTGTCCCTTGTATCCAGTGACATGTCTGTCCCTTGTATCCAGTGACGTGTCTGTCCCTTGTATCCAGTGAGATATCTGTTCCTTGTATCCTGTGATGTGTCTGTCCCTTGTATCCAGTGACACATCTGTCCCTTGTATCTAGTGACATGTCTGTCCCTTGTATCCAGTGACGTGTCTGTCCCTTGTATCCAGTGAAATATCTGTTCCTTGTATCCTGTGATGTCTCTGTCCCTTGTATCCAGTGACATATCTGTTCCTTGTATCCTGTGATGTTTCTGTCCCTTGTATCCAGTGACATGTCTGTCCCTTGTATCCTGTGATGTGTCTGTTCCTTGTATCCTGTGATGTGTCTGTCCCTTGTATCTAGTGATGTTTTCTGTCCCTTGTATCCAGTGACGTGTCTGTCCCTTGTATCTAGTGATGTTTTCTGTCCCTTGTATCCAGTGACGTGTCTGTCCCTTGTATCCAGTGACATATCTGTTCCTTGTATCCTGTGATGTGTCTGTCCCCTGTATCCAGTGACGTGTCTGTCCTTTGAATCCAGTGACGTGTCTGTCCCGTGTATCTAGTGACATTTTCTGTCTCTTGTATCCAGTGACATATCTCTTCCTTGTATCCAGTGACCTGTCTGTCCCTTGTATCCAGTGACGTGTCTGTCCCTTGTATCCAGTGACATATCTGTTCCTTGTATCTAGTGATGTTTTCTGTCCCTTGTATCCAGTGACGTGTCTGTCCCTTGTATCCAGTGACGTGTCTGTCCCTTGTATCCAGTGACGTGTCTGTCCCTTGTATCCAGTGACGTGTCTGTCCCTTGTATCCAGTGACGTGTCTGTCCCTTGTATCCAGTGACGTGTCTGTCCCTTGTATCTAGTGATGTTTTCTGTCCCTTGTAACCAGTGACGTGTCTGTCCCTTGTATCGAGTGACGTGTCTGTCCCTTGTATCCAGTGACATATCTGTCCCTTGTATCCAGTGACGTGTCTGTCCCTTGTATCCAGTGACGTGTCTGTCCCTTGTATCCAGTGACGTGTCTGTCCCTTGTATCCAGTGACGTGTCTGTCCCTTGTATCCAGTGACGTGTCTGTCCCTTGTATCCAGTGACATATCTGTCCCTTGTACCCATTGACACATCTGTCCCTTGTATCTAGTGATGTTTTCTGTCCCTTGTATCCAGTGCCATGTCTGTCCCTTGTATCCAGTGACACATCTGTCCCTTGTATCTAGTGATGTTTTCTGTCCCTTGTATCTAGTGATGTTTTCTGTCCCTTGTATCCTGTGATGTGTCTGTCCCTTTTATCCAGTGACATGTCTGTCCCTTGTATCCAGTGACATGTCTGTTCCTTGTATCCAGTGATGTTTCCTGTTCCTTGTATCTAGTGACGTGTCTGTCCCTTTATCCGGTGACACATCTGTCCCTTGTATCCAGTGACACATCTGCCCCTTGTATCCAGTGACACATCTGTCCCTTGTATCTAGTGATGTTTTCTGCCCCTTGTATCCAGTGACATGTCTGTCCCTTGTATCCAGTGACGTGTCTGTCCCTTGTATCCAGTGACATATCTGTTCCTTGTATCCTGTGATGTGGCTGTCCCTTGTATCCTGTGATATGTCTGTCCCTTGTATCCAGTGACATATCTGTTCCTTGTATCCAGTGACATGTCTGTTCCTTGTATCCAGTGACATGTCTGTTCCTTGTATCCAGTGACATGTCTGTTCCTTGTATCCAGTGACATGTCTGTTCCTTGTATCCTGTGATATGTCTCTCCCTTGTATCCAGTGACGTGTCTGTCCCTTGTATCCAGTGACGTGTCTGTCCCTTGTATCCAGTGATATGTCTGTCCCTTGTATCCTGTGATATGTCTGTCCCTTGTATCCTGTGATATGTCTGTTCCTTGTATCCTGTGATATGTCTGTTCCTTGTATCCTGTGATGTGTCTGTCCCTTGTATCCAGTGATGTGTCTGTCCCTTGTATCCTGTGATATGTCTGTTCCTTGTATCCTGTGATATGTCTGTTCCTTGTATCCTGTGATATGTCTGTCCCTTGTATCCTGTGATATGTCTGTTCCTTGTATCCTGTGATATGTCTGTCCCTTGTATCCTGTGATGTGTTTGTCCCTTGTATCATGTGATTATTCTGTCCCTTTTATCCTGCAGCCGCCCCATCGTGGGCTCGCCCTGGTCGACTGGCTGAAGAGATGCGGACGCTGACAGATGCCAAGCCGGGTGACTGAGCAAGGTGGGAGGAGATTGAAGCAGGTGTGGGCAGACATCAATCAACAAACACCCTGCTGAAAGACAGCGGTCAGTTTAAGTGTGCCTGCCACATGTGTACCTGTGAGCACAGGGAGACACAGGTCTCCCCACGAACGAAAGGGACCCCTGTTTGTGGGGACACTATTTCTACATGTTATTCATACCATAAAATATTGGACCATTCTATCATATCATTCAATGTTGGGACCATTCTTTCATGTCATACACTGTTGAACCATTCTCTCATATCATTCAGTCTTGTACTGTTCTCTTATATCATATATCGTAGTGTTGTGCAGTGTTAAATTGTGGAATATGTTGCCATGAGCTTGCACATTTTACAGTGTTGTGATATTGTTTCTACATTAAAGTCGTTGACATACTCTGTAACTTTATAGTATATCAAACAGTACTGTAATTCTCGCTCACGAGATTTTAATGTTGTTATATATTGGAGCCATCAATGGTGACATTTGAGAAAATTTTCACACAGTTCTAGACAGGTTGTCAGCACACTGGAGAGTGTTTGACACGAAACATTTGATTCTGGCATTATAGATCAGTTTATGAGGGGGATACTAAAGTGATGCTCAACACTGATTGTTTAATCTGGACATTTCTGTCACAGTGACAAGTCTGTGATTGTTGTAGTTGTGACTGATTCAGCCTGGGAATTTATGTCACACTCAAGTGTACATGATTGTTGAAGCTGTTATTGTGTAACACTGAGATTGTGCTACGATTGTGTAACTATGAGGTTGTGCTGTGATTGTGTAACTGTGAGGTTGTGCTGTGATTGTGTAACTGTGAGGCTGTGCTGTGATTGTGTAACTGTGAGATTGTGCTGTGATTGTGTAACTGTGAGGCTGTGCTGTGATTGTGTAACTGTGAGGTTGTGCTGTGATTGTGTAACTGTGAGGTTGTGCTGTGATTGTGTAACTGTGAGGCTGTGCTGTGATTGTGTAACTGTGAGGCTGTGCTGTGATTGTGTAACTGTGAGGTTGTGCTGTGATTGTGTAACTGTGAGGTTGTGCTGTGATTGTGTAACTGTGAGGTTGTGCTGTGATTGCGTAACTATGAGGTTGTGCTGTGATTGTGTAACTGTGAGGTTGTGCTGTGATTGCGTAACTATGAGGTTGTTCTTTGATTGTGTAACTGTGAGGTTGTGCTGTGATTGTGTAACTGTGAGGTTGTGCTGTGATTGTGTAACTGTGAGGTTGTGCTTTGATTGTGTAACTGTGAGGTTGTGCTGTGATTGTGTAACTGTGAGGTTGTGCTGTGATTGTGTAACTGTGAGATTGTGATGTGATTGTGACTCACCCACATCCCCTCCTGTGTTGCCATATCACCTGCCGCGCATGCTGGCGTGTCCTGGCCTCGAACTTAACTCCGGACATTTTGACGCGCCGTTGTTTGACATCAGTGCTTCCTAAACAGTTCTTTGAATGTGGCCGGGCTGCCTAGAATATCAAAACTCTTGCAGGTCGCAACTCTAGAGGAGCGGCTGGCCGAGCGGCTAGAATGCCGAGTTCTCCTTCGGGAGACCACGGTTCGGATCCTCGGTAAGGTGTGGATTGTTTTCTGTCGGAGGCAAAAAGAAAACCCTAACCTGAAGAGTTCGCGGCGACTGCACTTGCCAGGTGGCCTTAATTCCTCAGGCTAAAGACCCCCCCCCCCCCCCCCCCCGCCATACACAGCAAGGTACTATACTGGCAGTAAATGACTGTGTTTTGTTTTGTTTTGGACAGTGGTAGCCAACTCTTGTTTGTGTCATGTGATTATTGTGTTAACAAGACGAATAAATGCGTTGAGATCACGTGTACAGTTGTGACAGCTGGTATTATTGCTTTGCACGTGATAGTGAATCGTGGAACAAACATGAAGGAACTAGGAAGATCTTGAAGGCAGCGGAAACGTTCCTGGGACGAGTGTTGCGGATACCTTGGCCGCAACGCCGTGCCGTGCTATGATACAAAGTGGCGGCCGCATCAGGCGGCACCGTAAAGAGGCGGCATAAGAAGCAAAGGAGGGGCGGAATTTCAAAGACTTGCATCATTAAGGGCTGCAGTTCGCACGCAGAGTTGCATCATCCTGAGAAAATGTACCGCACGGTCCTGCTTGATCGGCAGAGTAGCTAAGAACTAATGCATCTAAGAAGCTAATTGATGTAGAACATTATACACATACGCAGCTATCATAAAGAGGCAATCATGGTTCCGAGGTTGTCTAGTGAGAACAGAGGCATTAGACAAGGGACAGATCCGCGCTACGTGAGGCAGTGACGGGCCGAAAGAGATTGTGGTAGACGGTCTCAGACACGGGGAATGTCAACAGTAGAGGTGATCCGGAGCACCAAGGACCGGGATCTGTGTAAACAGGCGCTCCTCGCCGCCTACACTTCTCGGATAATTCCCAGAAAATTATGAATATATTCGTGAGTCATGTTATGAGGCTGAATCCACCCCAAAGTCTCACTGGCAGAATCAGCGTGTCTACTAGCTGCCACAAAGACTCAAGTGCGTTTCTCGTTACGTGACCCACAAATCTGACCGCCTTATATCAGATGCTTCTCCTGGCATGTCACAAGACCAGCAGTAACAATGAAACCATCAGACATCTCCACAGCACAGACAAGGAGAGGCGAGACTGATAACGACCAAAGGCTATATATATATATGTCTCAGTGTAGAAGAGGAATCGAGACTACAAGGTATGTCTACAGTGTGGTGTCGGAACCCACCAGGGAAGCCAAGAAGTCACAGTGTAATCATCCATGCATACCGTAAGGGGCCATTAAGAAAGGTTGGCTTGAGGCTGACTGCCTTATTCCACAGATAGCTTTAGAGAGAAAGAACCAGCAGACAACCCAGCCTAGAAGAGGACAAGCGGCTGAAGAATCAGCAGACATCCCAGCCTAGAAGAGGACAAGCAGCTGAAGAATCAGCAGACACTCCAGCCTAGGAGAGGACAAGCAGCTGAAGAATCAGCGGACACTCCAGCCTAGGAGAGGACAAGCAGCTGAAGAATCAGCAGACATCCCAGTCTAGGAGAAGACAGACTAACACGACCGTGGGTTGGTTGGTGGGTTGTCGGTCGTCTGTTCTGTAGATTGGTTGCTGGTTTGTAGGTCGTCTGGGCCGTAGATTGGTTGCTGGGTTGTCAATAGATTGGTTGCTGGGTTGTCAATCTTCTGAGACATTGTGGGTTGTAACTCTGACGTTGATGTTGAGTTTGTCTATGCCCTGAAGAGGAATAGGCATTCTAGGAACTGACCTGCCGACCCAATGCACCTGTTGGACCTAGCTACTGTAGGGTCTGACCTGCCGACCCAGTGCATCTGTTGGAGCTAGCTACTGTAGGTACTGACCTGTCGACCCAGTGCACCTGTTGGAGCTAGCTATTGTAGGGATTGACCTGCCGACCCAGTGCACCTGTTGGAGCTAGCTACTGTAAGTCTGACCTGCCGACCCAGTGCACCTGTTGGACCTAGCTACTGTGGGTACTGACCTGCCGACCCAGTGCACCTGTTGGAGCTAGCTATTGTAGGTACTGACCTGCCGACCCAATGCACCTGTTGGAGCTAGCTATTGTAGGGATTGACCTGCCGACCCAGTGCATCTGTTGGGACTTAACTCTCGACCTTAATCATCTATTGAGACTTACCTGCCGACCTGGATCATCTATTGGGACTTACCTCTCGACCTTGATCATCGGATGAGACGTACCTGTCAACCTGGATAGCTCTTGGCACCGGGATAGATTCTATGGACAATGAAAAGGCTAAACCTTGTAAAGGAGCTATCACCAACCTGGCCTGAACCTCAGCCAGCCCGTGCTGTGTGAAGGTGGGACGTGGACAATAAGCAGACAAGCTGAGACACATCCAATGGCTATAGAAGTGTGCTGTATGTAGGCAGGATCTTCATAATAAATAGACAAGCTGAGACACATCCAATGGCTACAGAAGTGTGCTGTATGTAGGCAGGATCTTCATAATAAATAGACAAGCTGAGACACATCCAATGGCTACAGAAGTGTGCTGTATGTAGGCAGGATCTTCATAATAAACAAACAAACAAACAAATAATCTTTATTATCAAAGGGTTAAGAATTGGGCACGCAGGCCCGTCAAATATTCTGTCCTTCTATCACTCTCTTTCATACATTATATCATACACACATCATTCAAGACTAACTGAAAACATCAACAACATAAAAGATATGCATTATAAAGGCATGGGGATAATGAAAGATCAATACTACACGACTCAGTAATAGTAATGACTGGTATGGCACTTGTTATTAGCTATGTGGAATTTACTGGTCTACCAAAAGGGGACTGATGTTACACTAGGGTTTTATTATTATTATTATTATTATTATTATTATTATTATTATTATAATTATTATTATTATTATTATTATCTATATTATTAAGGGGTTAGATAATTCGTTATGAGATAGTGTTCGAATAATTTGCGATTATATGTACAGGGATTGGTGATGTCTTTGATTTCTTGAGGAAGATTGCTCCACAGCTGAGCTGCAGAGTACGTTAAGCTTGTTTTGTATAAGTCTATCCTAGGCTTCGGAATGTGTAATATATTTAGTCGTTTACTGTGTCTAGCATTATATTTAAACAATGGCCAAATGTAATTTGGGGCATTATGATGTAGGATTGTGTGAATTAGTTTATTGAAAAGCTGAGTAGTAGTAACTGAAGGCGTTTAAGCAGGTTAGGATTGTCAGTTAAAATGTTTGCTATAAATTAAACGTATGGCCCGTTTCTCGAGTGAGTAAAGTCGCTTGGTGCTTGAATTGGAGCAACCGTCCCAGATTGTAGAGCAGTAGTCAAAATGTGTCTGTATGTGAGAAGTATAGAATATTTTCCTTGTGTCCTTATCGAGGAAATTTTTTAATTTGGCGAGTTGGTAGACACGTTTCGCTGTTTGTTTAGTGAGCGCTTGAACGTAAGGATTACAGGTTAGGTTTCTATCAATGATGAGACATATTACCGATGTGAAGTTGAAGTGATCTGTGAATTTAAAGTTTGAAGTCTTTGTCTGGTTGTTAATAACATAGATTTTGTTTTAGTGATGTTAATTTGCATACGGTTTGCATAGCTCCACCCAACTACATTATTTAATTCTTGTTGCAAAGACAACTCCAGCAAATTACTGCTTTCAGCGTTTGTATACACTACACTGTACAGTCGTCTGCAAATTGATCGCAGGACGACGAAAGATGCAAAGGTAGTTCATTAATATATATGGCAAATAATAGAGGGCCAAGAATAGAGCCTTGCGGTACTCCAGTATTGAAGGTAGTGGTTTGGGACAGAGATTTATTGTATGATACTACTTGCTTTCTGTTTGACAGAAAAGATGTTATTAGTATCACTACATTAGGGCCAATGTTCATTGTCTTTAGTTTTTTAATTAAAATGACATGGTCTACCATATCAGTTGCTTTCTTGAAATTGATAAACACAGCTCCACATAGATTGTTGTTATTTATATTCTGGTGCCAGTTTTCTATCATGTTTGTCAGGGTCGTATGGCAAGAATATTTTGGTCGAAATCCTGATTGACTGTCAACAATTAAGCTTGTTGCGATCTAAATACTGTAATGCTACTTTATGGATGTGTTTTTCTAGTGGTTTAGATAGTGATGATAGTAAATAAATGGGTATATAATTGTTCAGGAGACCCTTGTCCAATGAACCAGATATAAGAAGAGGATACACTTTAGCGATTTTGAGAGCTGATGGAAAGTGACCTTTTGTGAGACACTGATTATATACATAGGTTAGTGTTACATAGATCACTGGTGCAGCACAGCGGAGAATCCGATTGCTGATTCCATCTAACCCATATGAGTTTATGTTTTTTTTTAGGTTACTGAGGTAAGTGAATACTTCAGTGACTGTCATTGGAGGTATATCGGAAAGAATGTCCCGGGAGCATCTATTCTCGCAAAACGATGGCAGTAAAGATAAGTTGCAAGGAGAATTTATTATTGAAGCCTTCAACCTTATGTCAGTTTGAAACAAATTGCTGAATTGGTCGCATGAAATAGGATTTGATGGTAATGAATTTGAGAAGTTATACTTGTTTGTCAAGGTGTTAATTGCCTTTCATATATCCTTACTATTTGTTTTATCCACTACTAAGTTCTTAAAGTAATTTTTCTTTTCTCTTCGTATGGTATATTGAACGTTGTTTCTAAGAATACGGTACGTACTGAGATCCCGCTTTTTATGTGCTCTATCTCTGTCTCTCATCATTTCAAGTATTTCCTGGGTGATCCAAGGTGGTTGGATGTGATGTTACTCGACTTCCTTAATTGGCATATGTCTATCAAACATTGTCTAGAGGTGAACTGAGCAAGTCCTGTAAAAATGCGTTTTAGTTGAAAGTTTTGTAGCTTCTATATTTTACAGTTATGTGTTTATGTTTAGGAGTTTTAATTCCTTTTTTAGACCATGTGCAGCATATTGGGTAGTGATCGCTCATTGCACAATTGGGTACGGTGCATCCTATGATGTTGTCTGAGCAAGTTACATAAATGTGATCTATAAGTGTTGAAGATGATTCTTTCACTCAAGTATCTTGTTTTACTATCTGTTGGAAGTTGTATGATGCAATTATATTTCCCCATATTATGCGGGATTTGTTGCTGTCAATGTTAAAGTCTCCGAGTAGTATGATTTTCTTCTCGGAAGCGAAAACCACATCCATCATGGTTGTAAAGTTTTCGTACCAGACGTGTCCAGCGCTGGTATTTCGATAGAGGTAGCCAATTATCAGGCGTGTGATGTTTTAGCTCTCACCAAATACATTCTATTTCGCAAGTTTCAAAGTCTGCCTACGGTGAACATTTAGTAAATTAGAAACATAGGCTACTATGCCTGTCTCTTGTTTCCCACAGGGATCTCTTCTAAAAACTTTGTACCCTTTAATAGAGATGTCCTCATCTGAAATGTTTTCATTTAGTCTACTCTCACCAATAAATGAAAATCTTGATTAAGAATAGAAGATAACTCTGGCAGCTTGTTAAATAAATTGCAAATGTTTAAGTGTCCAAGGCGTATTCCTGACTTATTGAGCCAATGTTGCCACTTCTCAGACATTTCACCCATGAAGTAAGTGTAAATTAGTCAAAATTAAGCAAAAATACAAAATCATAAAAAATCACAATTGCATTAACTTACAAAATACCAGTAATATAAATCGACATGGAAATGACAATAATATAATGATATAACTAATGAGACCAACAAATATAGTGCAAACACAGAACAAAACGAATTAAAACGTATGAATATGCAACAATTAATTAACTCGAACTACTTCGCAAGCTAAGTAACCAGCTGCTATCCAAAAGAATGAATAAATGACTATATAAGTCAATGTTCCTATTTAAAGTTAAGTATCCCACAAGGGAAATAAAACGTTAAACAGTAATTAATTAAAGTTCAAGGAGGAAGCTCTTTTTCTGGTATCTTGCGTATAAGGCTCAGTTTTTAATACATCTCCTATTTTGCAGGCCTGCATTGTAGGGACATCATAAAGGCTTGATTCAGTACGGCCGGACTAAATTGCATCAAGTATAGAAGTTATGGACTCCAATGATGCAGAACCTGTTGTTGTCTGCTAGGTGGCCCATTGCTGGCGTGAAGTTCTGGACTCCAATGATGCGGAACCTTCTGCTGTCTGCTAGGTGGTTAATTAGTGGCGTGAGGGTGTGTCAAAGTGGTATTACTGCTGAGACACACCCAATGGCTATATAAGTGTGCTGTATGTAGGCAGGATCTTCGCAATAAACAGACAAGCTGAGACACATCCAATTACTATAGACGTGTACTGTCCAAGGAGAATGCAAAGAATACAATCCAATAACTGTACATGAAATAAGATACAACTGACTGGGTTAACCGGTAACATTGATGGGAAGAGAGGGGAGCAAGGAGATAAGCATCAATACAGTCAGGCCAAATTGAATGGTTGGGACAAGAACACAGACTTGATCGAGACAGATGATTGTGTGACGTAGATCAACATATGGGACTAAGCTGGGACGTAGATCAACATACAAGGTTAAGCAGTGACGTAGATCAACATATGGGACTAAGCTGGGACGTAGATCAACATATCAGGCTAAGCTGGGACGTAGATCAACATATCAGGCTAAGCTGTGACGTAGATCAACATATCAAGCTAAGCTGGGACGTAGATCAACATATCAGGCTAAGCTGGGACGTAGATCAACATATCGGGTAACGCTTGTCGGCAAAGCAAACGATGATGAAGACGTAATATCGAGGTAAGAATTTCCTGGGCCGAATCGATACCTGTCTTGAGGTCATTTTGAACTAAATTTATCAAATTGGCTTCACATGAAAACACTGTAGGGACAGAAATGTGCAAGATTGTGTGAAAAATGCCATCCCATATTTAGCTCTCGCATCTGCCAGGCAATGAGCTTAGCCCGGGCAATCCCGACTGGCATAATGGGATAGGAGGCAGGGATGGCCAGTTGTGAACGCCCGCGGTGGAATCTGGCGGCTGGACGTTGAGCAGGTTAACAAGATTCTCAAATCCTTTAAGATAATGAAATGTTAATGGGGCACGTCCTGTCTTGTGTGTTTGCGCGTGAGTGGTTTTTGTGTGTGTATGCATTCCTCGACAGGAGCGTCTGTGGTCGTGCATTATTACAGCTGAATGACTTCAATCAGCATCGTCGCCGTCATCGGTATTATCATCGCCCCTTCCATTACTTTAATCAAATGAGGATGAAATAAGTTCATAACATTTTCTGTGCACTCAAACAGGCGTTGTCAAGCCCATGTTTTAATGTGGTCGCCCCTCATGTCACATTGTCTTCTGTTGTATGCCCCCCATGTTGTCTCCACTCATGTCACATTGTCTTCTGTTGTATGTCTACAAGTTGTCTCCCTTCACGTAACAGTGTCTTCTGTTGTATGTCTACAAGTTGTCTCCCCTCATGTAACTGTTGTATGTCTACAAGTTGTCTCCAATCACGTAGCTGTTGTATGTCTACAAGTTGTCTCCCCTCATGCAACTGTTGTATGTCTACAAGTTGTCTCCAATCACGTAGCTGTTGTATGTCTACAAGTTGTCTCCCCTCATGTAACCGTTGTATGTCTTCAAGTTGTCTCCAATCACGTAGCTGTTGTATGTCTACAAGTTGTCTCCCCTCATGTAACTGTTGTATGCCTACAAGTTATCTCCCCTCTTGTAACTGTTGCATGTCTACAAGTTGTCTCCCCTCGTGTAACTGTTTTATGCCTACAAATTGTCTCTCCTCATGTTACAACGTATTCTGTTGTATGTCTACAAGTTGTCTCCCTTCATGTAACATTGTCTTCTATTGTATGTCTACAAGTTGTCTCCCCTCATGTAACTGTTGTATGTCTACAAGTTGTCTCCCCTCATGTAACTGTTGTATGTTTACAAGTTGTCTCCCCTCATGTAATTGTTGTATGTCTACAAGTTGTCCCCCCTCATGTAACTGTTGTATGTCTACAAATTGTCTCTCCTCATGTTACAACGTATTCTGTTGTATGTCTACAAGTTGTCTCCCTTGACATAACATTATCTTCTGTTGTATGTCTACAAGTTGTCTCCCCTCATGTAACTTTTGTATGTCTACAAGTTGTCTCCCCTCATGTCACTGTTGTATGTCTACAAGTTGTCTCCCCAATGTAACTGTTGTATGTCTACAAGTTGTCTCCCCTCATGTAACTGTTGTATGCCTACAAGTTTTCTCCCCTCATGTAATTGTTGTATGTCTACAAGTTGTCTCCCCTCATGTAACTGTTGTATGTTTACAAATTGTCTCTCCTCATGTTACAACGTATTCTGTTGTATGTCTACAAGTTATCTCCCGTCATGTATCATTGTCTTCAGTTGTGTGTCTACAAGTTGTCTCCCCTCATGTAACTGTTGTATGTCTACAAATTGTCTCCCCTCATGTAACTGTTGTATGTCTACAAGTTGTCTCCCCTCATGTTACAATGTCTTCGGCTGTGTGTTTACAAGCTGTCTCCCCTCATGTTACAATGTCTTCAGTTGTATGTCTACAAGTTGTCTCCCCTCATGTTACAATGTCTTCGGCTGTATGTTTACAAGCTGTCTCCCTTCATGTTACAATGTCTTCTGTTGTATGTCTACAAGTTGTCTCCCCTCATGTTACATTGTCTTCAGTTGTATGTCTACAAGTTGTCTCCCCTCATGTAACATTGTCTTTAGTTGTATGGCTACAAGCTGTCTCCCCTCATGTAACATTGTCTTCAGTTGTATGTCTACAAGTTGTCTCCCCTCATGTTACAATGTCTTCTGTTGTATGTCTACAAGTTGTCTCCCCTCATGTTACAATGTCTTCAGGTGTATGTCTACAAGCTGTCTCCCCTCATGTTACAATGTCTTCTGTTGTATGTCTACAAGTTGTCTCCCATCATGTTACATTGTCTTCAGTTGTATGTCTACTAGCTGTCTCCCCTCATGTTACAATGTCTTCAGTTGTATGTCTACAAGCTGTCTCCCCTCATGTTACAATGTCTTCTGTTGTATGTCCCCGTGTTGTCTTCCTCATATTTTATTGCCTTCAGTTGTATGTCTCTATGTTGTCCATCCTCTTATATCGTTGTCTTCACGTTATTGTCCTCCTTCATGTAACAATGTCTTCCTCTTGCACACTCGCCACCCACTCTTCTGTCAATGAGTCAGTCAGTGAGAACTTGTATTGGTCGGCTTCACAACAAAGCAATCACACGTGACAACACGGACGTTGCGGCCAAAGCCTTGGTCAGCAGCTGTCTGACTTCACTTTGTATTCAGTAGCTGCCACTGTCCGCGCCAAAATGTCGATAGATGCAAACGTGTAAAGCCACAGACAAGAGCTGGAAACTACTCTCAGCGTGCCTGCAGTGGCAGCCATTTCCAGCCTGTATATGGTAGGTATATGTTGATACACCATCCAGCTGTGAGCTAGGAATGTTTGCTGTTGATACACCTTATAATCAGCTGTGAGTTAGGAATATTTACTGTTGATACACCTTCTAGCCGTGAGCTAGGAATGTTTACTGTTGATACACATTCTTATAATCAGCTGCGAGTTATGAATGTTTACTGTTGACACATCTTCTAGCTGTGAGCTGGGAATGTTTACTGTTGATACACCTTCTTATAATCAGCTGTGAGATACGAATGTTTACTGTTGACACATCTTCTAGCTATGAGTTAGGAATGTTTACTGTTGAAACACCTCTGAGCTGTGTGCTAGGAATGTTTACTATTTATACACCATCTAGTTATGAGCTAGGAATGTTTACTGTTGATACACCTTCTAGCTGTGAGCTAGGAATATTTACTGTTGATATACCATCTAGCTGTGAACTAGGAATGTTTACTCTTTATATACCATCTAGTTGTGAGCAAGGAATGTTTACTGTTGATACACCATCCAGCTGTGAGCTAGGAATGTTTACTGTTGATACACCTTCTTATAGTCAGCTGTGAGCTAGGAATGTTTGCTGTTGATACACCTTATAATCAGTTGTGAGTTAGGAATATTTACTGTTGATACACCTTCTAGCCGTGAGCTAGGAATGTTTACTGTTGATACACATTCTTATAATCAGCTGCGAGTTATGAATGTTTACTGTTGACACATCTTCTAGCTGTGAGCTGGGAATGTTTACTATTGATACACCTTCTTATAATCAGCTGTGAGATACGAATGTTTACTGTTGACACATCTTCTAGCTGTGAGTTAGGAATGTTTACTGTTGAAACACCTCTGAGCTGTGTGCTAGGAATGTTTACTATTTATACACCATCTAGTTATGAGCTAGGAATGTTTACTGTTGATACACCTTCTAGCTGTGAGCTAGGAATATTTACTGTTGATATACCATCTAGCTGTAAACTAGGAATGTTTACTCTTTATACACCATCTAGTTGTGAGCAAGGAATGTTTACTGTTGATACACCTTCTTATAGTTAGCAGTGAGCAAGGAATATTTACTGTTGATACACCTTCTTATAGTTAGCAGTGAGCAAGGAATGTTTACTGTTGATACACCTTCTTATAGTTAGCAGTGAGCAAGGAATGTTTACAGTTGATACACCTTATTATAGTTAGCAGTGAGCAAGGAATGTTTACTGTTGATACACCTTCTTATAGTTAGCAATGAGCAGGGAATGTTTACTGTTGATACACCTTCTTATAGTTAGCAGTGAGCAAGGAATGTTTACTGTTGATACACCTTCTTATAGTTAGCAATGAGCAGGGAATGTTTACTGTTGATACACCTTCTTATAGTTAGCAATGAGCAGGGAATGTTTACTGTTGATACACCTTCTTATAGTTAGCAGTGAGCAAGGAATGTTTACTGTTGATACACCTTCTTATAGTTAGCAGTGAGCAGGGAATGTTTACTGTTGATACACCTTCTTATAGTCAGCTGTGACAACAGTGAGAAAAAAAAGAAAGAAAGACAACAAGAATATAGTGAAAAGGAAAACAAAATGACATAAAGAAAGCATTACTAAAAGACAGACCGAAATAAAGATACAAATAAAGTAGAGCGTCATTATTATTATAACTGTTTATTTTTGCGTTCGCTTGATATGAACTCAAACGTAGTCCATATACTTCTAGTGCACTGGTCTGATTGATTGTTGCGTGTAGATTAGCTTTCCTTGTTACCAGTGTTCCTCGCCATCAGACCGAACACTCTGACTTCTGAGATATATAAAGATGTGATGAAGAAAGTTTGACGGGAAGTAGAAAATAAAAATTATATTTAAGAACGAAAAAAAGGTATCTAGGGAGGCAGAAATTAATATTATATATTTGTTGCGTTTAGAGCCACCTAGTCACCCATATGATCCAGCGAGACGCCATTGCTTGAGGTCTAGTGATCCGGCTTGCTTTTGCTGTCTCCATCTCAATTGGCCAGATCTTTGCACATTCTTGCTCTTTGATCTTAGACAAAAAAAGCCGAGAAGAAAAGAGACAGAAGAAAGACATGATTGAAAGAAACACAACATTATACCATTGTCTCCTCTGTCGTAACATCTTGTCCCATATTTAGCATCTCTTTCTGGCACGGTCTTACAATGCGCTGATTTTCAAGTATCCTGGAAACTCACTTCCGATAGTGCTAAAACCATGGGAGATAACTTTATGAAAGGATACACATTTTGGAAAAATCTCTCAACGGAAACGACCTCTTCTTGTATAACAAGAATGGCAACTCGGTTATCACTTCTGCCTAAGCCGCTATTAAATCCAGTAAAGCGTGAAATAGGGCTCCGCCGTTCTACTTACATGGCCGTAGATTCTCCCTGTTTCAGGTTCTTAACATGATTATAACCCTTGCTTAATGCTATTATCTATTCTCTCCCTTGGCAGGCCAGTCAAGGAGATTAATTCCCCTTGTAGAAGGAATGTCAATGAGAGAAAATGAGCTGGCAGGAACTCGGTGGCGCGGGTAATAAATCGGGGATTTGACAGACAGCAGTTTTAAACATAACTGTTTCTTCCTCCATCTTCTTGTTGTCACTCAGTACTTCTTCTCTTCTTGTTCGTTCTCTCTCTCTCTCTCTCTCTCTCTCTCTCTCTCTCTCTCTCTCTCTCTCTCTCTCTCTCTCTCTCTCTCTACCCTAACTCTTCCACACTTCTCACTCTCTGTCTCACCCCGGTCTCTCGTTCTATTTTCCCTGACTCTCTCATTCACGGACTGACTCTCCCTTCCTGCTTCTTGCTCATCTCTCACTCTGTCTTTCTCTTCTCCCTCTCACTCTACCCTCCCACTTCTTTTCCACCTCTCATTACCTTCCCCCCTCCCCCCGACTCTCTCACTCTCCCCCTGCCTCTTCCCCACCTCTCATTCCCTGTTTCTCCCTCCCTCCCCCTCTCTCTTTCTCTTCCTCTCTCTCTATCTCTGCTTCAATTAGTTAACCGTTCATTAGTGTTTATTTCAACCCCCCCCCCCCCCGTTTCCCCCCCCCCCCCTTTCTTGACATTTTTTGGGTTTTCTTCTGCAACAATTTGTCCTAATCCATTTCTTAATTTGATCACTCGCTGAAATCATCCTGACTACCTCCCCCCACCATTCTGTTCCCCCCGGACGCATTTCTTCTTCCAGATTTTCATAATTTAAATTATTGCTACTTTTGTTTCTTCTTCTTCTTCTTCTTCTTCTTCTTCTTCTTCTTCTTCTTCTTCTTCTTCTTCTTCTTCTTCTTCTTCTTCTTCTTCCTCCATCGTCTTTTTCTTCTTCTTCTTCTTCTTCTTCTTCTTCTTCTTCTTCTGCTTCTTCTTCTTCTTCTTCTTCTTCTTCTTCTTCTTCTTCTTCTTCTTCGTCGTCTTTTCTTCTTCTTCTTCTTCTTCTTCTTCTTCTTCTTCTTCTTCTTCTTCTTCTTCTTCTTCTTCTTCTTCTTCTTTAGATTTAAAAACAGATTTCTTTTCTTATTAATGAGCGGCTCCTCTGGAGCAGGCATTGACGACGGTGACCCTGCACTTCTGTGGGGCAGACATTTGCGACGGAGACCCTGCACTTCTGTGGGGCAGACAATGGCGACGGGAACCCTGCACTCCTGTAGGCCAGACATTGGCGACGGAGACCCTGCACTTCTGTGGGGAAAATATTGGCGACAGAGACCCTGCACTCCTGTGGAGCAGACATTGGCGACGGGGACCCTGCACTCATGTGAGACAAACATTGGCGGTGGAGACCCTGCACTCATGTGAGACAAACATTGGCGACGGAGAACCTGCACTCATGTGGAACAAAAATTGACGACGGGAACGCTGTACTCCTGTAAGGCAGACATTGGCGATGGAGACCCTGTATTCCTGTGTGTCTTTGATTAATTCACGACGTTGATGTTGTTCAATAATTAACATATTGCGTGTCCTGTGTAGGTTGATCAACCCCCGGTTTATGTTTTAGGCTATTTTATTTTGAGTGGTTTGCCATGGCTTTCCGAGCGAGAAGTCAACGTTAACGTCCATCTCAATGCCGGTGTACGGGTTGAACCCCCTGACCCCTGACCCCAGTGCACTGGAAGTATAAGAGCAAACGCTGGAAATCCTCTCGGCCGCGCACTTCTACTGAAGTTTATGTCGTGTATATTGTGACGTGCTGGCCAACTCTTGGTGCTTTCGGCGCACATCTTTCTGTGTGCTTGGTTGTCTGTTGTTCCTGCAGTGTTCTCATGTACAGCTTATGTTTCTCTTCCAAATCTTCTGGTGATATCATCGACATCATCAAGTGCCTTGCCGACTGGCGTGCATTTCCACGTATTGCGATCTCTAGCAGAAAGTATCACTTGATGCACCGACAGTTTCCGTGCCGTGACACAAGACTGTCAACTATATCCCCTCTTTCGCTCTCTTCCACGCTCTGCGTGCCCAATTCTTAACCCTTTGAAAATAAAGTTTGTTCGTTCGTTCGTTCTTCCTCTATCCCTGTCAATAAATCTTTCCAGTTGAGACATGTTCCAAGTTTTGTCTTCGCCTTAAGTGAGCAAAAAAATAAAATAAAAACCACAATCACTACTTCTTTCTGACGTGTGTGATGAGTTGTCTCTGTATCGTAGCTTTTTTCACAGCGTTTAGATTGCTCATTTTGGCAGTCCGAGAGTTTCCAACATCCGTCTATAAAACCACATCTCTACAGCTTCTAGTGATTTCTTTTTACGTGATTACTAATTGTCTAGGATTGGCAGCCATATGTTAGAGCTGGTTCTATGTAACATGCAAGAACTCTTTTTCTGATCTCCAATCACGAGGATTTATTGCAAAAGATGTTCTTCTTTTACAAACTGCAGTTTTTGCTTGTCCTATTCTGTTCTTTATCTCGGTGATGCATCGCCCATCTGATGTTATCCATATGCCCAGATATTTAAATTCCTGCACTTGCCCAGAATTAACACATTTTACTTTAATTATACATTTAGACAGGATCTGTGTCTTTGATTTTACAATTTCTTGTCTTTCTATTATTCAAGCTGACGCCCGTTGTTTTTGTCCACTTCCTACAAGCACTGCATCTATCATTTCCTGTAGTTCCTTCTGACTTATTGCTATCAAGACGGTGTCATCAGCACAATGTATCTGTAGCTCTGCTTTATCAATGTAATGTGTGTTAATTCCGGTTGTGATGGATGATCTTGTAACACCTGCCTCTGAAGAAGCCAGCTAATCGATTAGAGAAATCAGGAGTCGATTGTCAAGATTGATATACATGTTATGAGGAAATTAATGCCAGGAATGGACCTGCAATCCACTCGATACACGCCATACAAACACTCTACAATGAACAAACCATACAAACACTCTACAATGAACAAGAGGCAGCCGTGAGAATGTGATGATACAACCGACTGACTTGATTTTCAACAGGGATATAATATAGTTTGAAACACATAGATATGTTTAGCTCCTGTGAGCAAGAGAGGGGAGGAAGGCGAAAAAGGGAGGAGAGAGAGAGAGAGAGAGAGAGAGAGAGAGAGAGAGAGAGAGAGAGAGAACGAACGAATGAACGAACGAACGAACGAACTTTATTTTAAAAGGGTAACAAATTGGGCACGCAGGCCCGTCTTACATTCGGCCCTTTCAATCACTCATCTTTCATTCATCAACTGTGCATGTTACATTTACATAGGGGAAAAAACATTACCAAATTGAGTTTGTAAGCATAAACAATGCATATTACGCATGGTACATTCACATGGGGAAAAAACATTGTCAAATGAAAGTTGTAAACATAAACAGTGCATATTGCAAAGTTGTGAGACAAATCCCCCATCCACTCTCACACCCCGCAACCACCCACACATCCCTCAGCCACCCACACATCCCCCACCCACTTGACCCCCACCCACCTACACATACCTCCACGCACTCACACAGACTCAGGCAAACATACATGCCGCCACCCACCCACCGATCCCCCACCCACACACATTTCCCCACCCACATATACATCCCCCACCCATCCCATAACCGATACGCACACACCCACCCACATATTCTCCACCACCCACCCACACACCTGCAACCACCCAGCAAAACACACATCACAAAACACCACACACATACCCCCGTCAACCCACAAATTGGATTAGAGAGAGAGAGAGAGAGAGAGAGAGAGAGAGAGAGAGAGGACACAATTTACACACCTCAACATGAAATTAGTCTAAGTGAACATAACTGAATAATAGAGTAAATAATATAAATAAAAAAATAAATAAAGTAAAATGACCGTACGGAAGTATGTAATAAATAAGATAAACCACAATACAACAAATCAGACGTTTAGATCCGTCTGGTCTTCTTCAGGAACATCCAAACAGAGCAAAGACAAAGATAGACAAGGTTATAGGATGTCCCCGTATCTGTTCAACTTCTCTAGTGAGAACATCACGAGGAATGTTAGAGAAAAAATTGTCCACGAACAGTGTGGTCACCCTGTAACCTGAGGAATAAACATTGTCCACGAACAGTGTGGTCACCCTGTAACCTGAGGAATAAACATTGTCCACGAACAGTGTGGTCACCCTATAACCTGAGAAATAAACATTGTCCACGAACAGTGTGGTCACCCTGTAACCTGAGGAATAAACATTGTCCACGAACAGTGTGGTCACCCTGTAACCTGAGAAATAAACATTGTCCACGAACAGTGTGGTCACCCTGTAACCTGGGTAATAGAAATCAGGACCGTGCGGTAGATTTTCTCAGTATGATGCAAGTTTTCGAAATACCGCCCCTTAATGAATCAAGTCTTCGAAATGCCGCCCCTCCTTCGTTGCTTATGTTGCACCATTACGGTGCCGCCTGACGAGGCCGCCTCTCTGTATTATAGCACGGCACGGTCCTGATAGAAACACCTGACTGGTGTCAGCTGACGGCACATCATTACTTGCAACATGACAGGTGGGAATCAAGACACTAACAGTCAGCGTAAGAGCAAAGTAAAGAACAGTTTATACGCTGTAGGATATGTACCAGCAGAGACCAGGATGTTGTTTAACCCACCTGGATCGGATTTCGAACACATGCTCGCAAGGCTGGCAGGCAAGATTGCCAACCACAACTCTACCTCGGCTCTCTATATACACGGAGTATTGACACTCACCTCAGCTGCCTCTCTATAGACACGGAGTATTGACACTCACGTCAGCTGCCCTAACTCGGCTCTCTATAGACACGGAGTAGTGACACCCACCTCAGCTGCCTCTCATATACACGGAGTAGTGACACCCACCACAGCTGCCTCTCTATAGACACGGAGTAGTGACAATCAGCATAGCTGCCCTAACTCGGCTCCCTATAGACACGGAGTAGTGACACTCAGCACAGCTCCCCTAACTCAGCTCTCTATATACACGGAGTAATGACACCCACCACAGATGCCCTAACTCGGCTCTCTATATACACGAGTTGTGACACCTCAGTTGCCCTAATTCGGCTCCCTATAGACACGGAGTAATGATACTCACCTCAGCTCCCATAACTCGGCTCCCTATAGACACGGAGTAATGACACTCACCTCAGCTGCCCTAACTCGGCTCCCTATAGACACGGAGTAATGACACTCACCTCAGCCCCCCTAACTCGGCTCTCTATATACAAGGAGTAGTGACACTCACCTCAGCTGCCCTAACTCGGCTCTCTATATACACGGAGTAGTGACACTCACCTCAGCTCCCCTAACTCGGCTCCCTATAGACACGAGTTGTGACACTCACCTCAGCTCCCCTAACTCGGCTCCCTATAGACACGAGTTGTGACACTCACCTCAGCTCCCCTAACTCGGCTCCCTATAGACACGAGTTGTGACACTCACCTCAGCTCCCCTAACTCGGCTCTCTATATACACGGAGTAGTGACACTCACCTCAGCTCCCCTAACTCGGCTCTCTATATACACGGAGTAGTGACACTCACCTCAGCTCCCCTAACTCGGCTCTCTATATACACGGTGTAGTGACACTCACCTCAGCTGCCCTAACTCGGCTCCCTATAGACACGGAGTAGTGACACTCAGCAAAGCTGCCCTAACTCGGCTCTCTATATACACGGAGTAGTGACACTCACCTCAGCTCCCCTAACTCGCTCTCTATAGACACGGAAGTAGTGACACTTACCTCAGCTCACCCTAACTCGGCTCTCTATAGGCACGGAGTAGTGACACTCACCTCAGCTGCCCTAACTCGGCTCTCATATATAACAACTGAGTAAGTGACCACTCACCTCAGCTGCCCTAACTCGGCTCTCTATAGACACGGAGGTAGTGACACTTCACCTCAGCTCCCCTACTCGGCCTCTCTATAACACGGATTAGTGACCACTTACCTCACTCCCATACTCGGCTCTCATATACCGGAGTATGACACTCCCCAGCTCCCCTAACTCGGGCTCTCTATAGGCCGAGTATGACACTCACACGCTGCCCTAACCGGACTCCCTAAGACACGGAGTAATGACACGCACCTCAGTCTGCCTCTCTATAGACACGGAGTAGTGTACCTCACCTCACTGCCACGTACGGCTCGGCTCTCTATAGGAACGGAGTAGTGACACTCCACCTCAGCTGCCCCTACTTCGGCTCTCTATAGACACAGAGTAGTGCCATCACCCAACTCAGCTGCCCTACTCGGCTCTCTATAGACACTGGTAGTAGTGACACTCACCTCAGCTGCCTCTCTATAGACACGGAGTAGTGACACTCACCTCAGCTGCCTCTCTATAGACACGGAGTAGTTACACTCACCTCAGCTGCCCTATTTCGGCTCTCTATAGACACAGAGTAGTGACACTCACCTCAGCTGCCTCTCTATAGACACGGAGTAGTGACACTCACCTCAGCTGCCTCTCTATAGACACAGAGTAGTGACACTCACCTCAGCTGCCTCTCTATAGACACGGAGTAGTGACACTCACCTCAGCTGCCTCTCTATAGACACAGAGTAGTGACACTCACCTCAGCTGCCCTATTTCGGCTCTCTATAGACACAGAGTAGTGACACTCACCTCAGCTGCCTCTCTATAGACACGGAGTAGTGACACTCACCTCAGCTGCCTCTCTATAGACACAGAGTAGTGACACTCACCTCAGCTGCCTCTCTATAGACACGGAGTAGTGACACTCACCTCAGCTGCCCTAACTCGGCTCCCTATAGACACGGAGTTGAGACTCTCAGCACAGAATAGCACAGACAGACAGAACAACCCTCAAGCAAGTCCTATAGAAGGCAAATGAAAACCGCGCAATGATTAGATAAATATGATGTATACAGTCACAATTTGTGGGCACGTTAGGAGAAGACATACATTAGAGAATTTGGTGACACCTGGCAAGAGTGTATGGACAAGATCAAGGGGAAGACCGAGAAGTAAATACCTGGATGGCATGGCCACGTGGCATGGTTGAGACAAGAACACAGAGCTGATCCACGAATCTGGTGATATTGTGAGATGGCGAAACATGACCGCCCACGCTTATCGACATGGCACATGATGATTAGTGACACGCAACTCAACTGCAGAGCTAGAAAACAGAGTAGAACATCATTTCTCACCCAGCCTTTTGTCTCGGCCTCGACTCGTCTCAATGAACTTGTCACGCTTGAGCGAATCCTACACGTCAGTTAAATATCGACTACAACAATCACGCAATTCAAGGGCCGTAGGAATATGTTTGAACGATTTCCATTTCCCGAGTCCAGCCGTCACCATCGATTCCTGACTGTGAAATTTGGTCTGACAAGGGACAGCGCATTACCGCAAATTTGCAGGTTTTTCATTTGTTATCAGTTTTTGCCTTCATTACCCGGAATTCAGGTTGAATCACCTTTGAATTAAGTTATTTTTGATTGATTTGTGAGGTTTCCTGGGGTTAACTTCTTTATAAGCTCCAGGTAGAGATCGTTAGCCGACTCACCTGTTGTAGCGTGTGTGTGTTTGATGTTTGGCTTCTGACCGCCACAAGTGGAGGTGTCTCGTGGGTTATGTGGCTATGTCCAGTGTCAGCATCGACACATTTGCTTGCAGGGGTTGAGTGGACGGAGGAATAGTTGGCCAGCATTTCCCTCCCGCAGTGAACAATGCCAGCTGTCATCTCATGCTTATCCAGCCGTGTGATGCCTAACCATTACATCAACGCGACCGTTGCATTAGTTTCAAAGAGGTTAAATAAGCAGTGTACATGGCCAGATTTCTGTAGTATGCTATGACCATATTAAAATTTTAAAAAAATAAGTCAAGAGAACACATTATGCGATGGTTGTGATTTAAGAGGAAGAGTGAGCTCACTTCAGGAGTAGTGTGCCATTGACAGAGTTCCTCTCTTACACACACTGTATGAGTGTGCATGTATGTATGTGTGTGTGTGTGTGTGGGGAGGGGGGAAGTGTTCAGCACCTAACGTGCGGCTCAGGGAACCGAACCCAGGGTGTACACAAACTCTCATCATTATCATCATGTACCATGCTGATAAGCGTGGGCGGTCATGTTTCGCCATCTCACACGATCACCAGAGTCGTGGTTCACATTTGCGTTCTTGTCTTAACCAAATCACGTGGCCAAACCATCCAGGTATTTACTTCTCTGTTGTCCTCTAGTTATTTTTCCCTCAATATTGCCAGTTGTCACGAACTCTACCTTCGATTTATAAACAGACTTATTGCAGGAAACTTAATAGAGCTGACTGACTCTCTCTCTCTCTCTCTCTCTCTCTCTCTCTCTCTCTCTCTCTCTCTCTCTCTCTCTCTCTCCCTCTCTCTCTCGCTCTTTCTCTGTCTCTCACTCTCTCTCTCTCTCTCTCTCTCTCTCTCTGTCTCTCTCACACACACGCATTCAAGATTGCAAGATGCCTAACCAACCAACCAACCAACCAACCAGTAATCCAACCAGTCGGACAGTTAGCCACGACACTTGTCAACTAACCTGCCAAACAATCAACCGGCTATAATCTAACCACCTAACCACCTTCCTTATTAGCAAACAAATCAACGAACCGAACCAGTCAACCAACCAACCAACCAACCAACCAACCAACCAACCAAAGAACAAACTAACCAACCAACCAACCAACCAAACAACCAACCAACCAATAACCTAACTAATAAACTAACACAAATAAATCAATCAACGAAACAATACATAAATAAACCACCCAACCAATCAACCATCCAGGGAGTCAATAACCCAGTAAACTAATCAGAGAATTTATAACCCAGTCAACCAATCAGAGACCCTATAACCCAATCAACCAATCAGAGAATCATAACACAATCAACCAACCAGTGAAACTTACCTGTCAAACAACACATCAACCAACCAGTCAACTTACCAGTCAAGGAACAAATCAACCAACCAACCAGGTACACCAGCAAACAAGCAACCAAGCAACCAGCAACAGAAACATGGCACGTGGATTCCCACAGGAAACACGGGTAGATCACGTGTCAATGGACACATGATCGATTGCAGCCGGCGTCTCCGGATGTCGATACTGATCTCACTTCTTGCGTTTTTGTTGTTGTTGTTACGAGGGAGCTTCAAATTAAAACCTTGAAATTGTGGTAGAAATTACAATAACTATACCATTGCCTTGTAACCTGTCAATATTGCTGTTAAGGATGTCAAGAGTGCTAAGCAGTAGCAGCATGGTGAGACAAACATGGTGACGTCATAAGGACAGCTTAAATATGGCTGCCGCACTTTTTACATGCACCAACGAGGAGCAGCGTTCTAGTATCCTTTTCTTAATCAGTGAAGGGGCCTGTCAGTTCAGCAAGTGTATGAGTTAAGTAGGAAGATTCAAAACGGCGTGACTTCTGTAAGAGAGGTAAAGCAGGTGGTGCATGAGTGGTTTTAGTCTACTGGAATCCAAACACTTTATCGGCCCTGGAGGACTTGCATTGAACGCCGTGGTGACTACATCGAAATATGATACATTTGTTCTTCACTTTTTCAGAATACAATCACCCCCCGCCCCCCCCCCCAAAAAAAAAAAATTAAATTAAATTAAAAAAAAAAAAATAAGGTTTTCATGTGAAGCCCCCTCGTATCATTTGTTGTTGTGTACCCTGTGTGCGTCCTGTGCTGTTTCTAGCCCGCACATTGGCCAGCAGCTGAGCTGTTTCTGGCAATACCGTGCGGTAGATTTTCTCAGTATAATGCAAGCCTTCGAAATGCCGCTCCTAACATGTTTTTCATTAAGAATGCCACCCCCTTATAAAGCCCCGTCAGATGCGACCGCCTCTCTGTATCAAAGCACGGCACGGCCCTGGTTTCTGGCCCGAATATTGATCATCACCTGAGCTGACACACTGTGGCAGGGAGCTGGAGCGTGCGGGGAATCATCATCCCCCGTCTCTATGGCGAAGCGGTTACAATCGCAGTTCGTAATCCCGCATACCGCGTTCGAAACACAGCTGCAGGCGATTTGGAATCAGATCGCCCTGCGCTGGTGTTCATACAATGGTATGAGTGTCTGTCGTTAGGAAAGGAATGGCAAACTACTAAACGTAAAAACTTGCCAATAAGTCACAAACATCCACAATATGCCGGGGTTGACTGTGACGTCCTATAAAGGGTATGTAACTAACAAATTAACACCACTTAAACCAAGATGATCAGATGATGGCGATAATGAAATAGTCATTACAGAACTAGTCCTTAAAGTTAGGCAAGAAATGACGGACACTAACGCACGGGACGCGCTAAAATCTTGTCTTCTGGCCGCGGGGCAGGGGGGTTCATTCTACACACTGATCAGCTGTGCTTCACTGTTGATTTCCTGACCTGGGGACGTAAAGTACAAGTACCTCAGACGATGGAGTGGGTTCGTTTGATGGGGAGGGACACTGGTGGTATGGAAAGCCAACCCTCACACACGATTACCACACATCACTCATTTGTAGTAGCAACAATTAGTAGTAATAGCACACGTGCGAACTATGATCAAGTTCAAAGCGGACGGACCGAACAACAGGTTGGCTGAGGCTAATGTGTGAACGTGTGTGTGTGTGTGTGTGTGTGAGTGAGTGTTGTGAGTGTGTGTGAGTGGGTGTTGTGAGTGTGTGTCTAAGTGAATTTGTGTGTGTGTGAGTGTATGTGTGTGTGTATGTATGTGTGTGTGTATGTATGTGTGTGTGAGTGTGTGTGTGTGTGTGTGTGTGAATATGTGTGTGTGAGTGAATGTGTTTGTGTGTGTGATAGTGAGTGTGTGTGTGTGTGACTGGGTGAGTGTATGTGCGTATAAGTGAGTGTGTGTGTGTGTGTGTGTGTGTGTGTGTGTGAATATATGTGTGTGAGTGAATGTGTTTGTGTGTGTGTGTCTAGAAACATACGAGTATATCTCCTCGTGAATATACCAATATGCTCGAACACACCAGCAAGAACGACCACGTGATGTATTTCACTGAAGAAACACACAGGCCGGCTTGTCGATACGCTCGCCTTCATGACCCATGACCCCACGGCTGATTACTTGTCCTTGCCGTCCACATGTCGACCTGGAGAATATATTTAGATTACACAGATTGTTGCAGCATTTGCACAAATCCAGGCCTGTGCCCCGGGACACAGCCCCAACATGCCCTTAAGATAAAACAGAATGCGCTTAAAGTGGATAATTCCGCGTTTTCCCAGGAAGGTTACTGCAGCGGTTATAACGAGGTAATTTGTTATCATGGTTTTCGGTTATGTTTTATATGTCCTAGAGTTACAGTTGTTGTATTTGGGAAATGTTTCTATGAGCCCAACTGGAGTAGCCTAGAACATGGGGGGTAACTCGGTGTATGTTGCTGGGTAAGTCAAGGTGGGCTACCGTGCCTGCCAAAAATACCATTTCGTTATAGTTTAGGTGTGTTATTTCCCCTGATTTTATCTTGTTCGTACAAATCCCTGAATGGTTCTATCTGTTTCTCCCATGTTCAGTATATGGTATGTCCCCATGTTTATGTTGCCACCATGTAGCCAGGTTTTGGTATCCGTGAAATAAGTACAGTCTGGATGTTTCCACTGACTCTCATTGAAACAACCCAACTTATTACCAGGCGATTGAAAAATTATTGAAAAAGGCGATAGATGAAAGTCTCAGAGAAGAACAAGCAGGCTTCAGACCAAAACGGTCATGCATAGACCACATTTTCACCCTCAGAATAATCATTGAAGACTCCGTAGAATTCCAGTCGAAATTAATCACAAACTTTGTCGACTTTCAAAAAGCCTTCGACAGCATCCACCGTCCTTCACTTTGGAATCTACTTAACATCTATGGTTTTCCTACCAAATATACCAACGTCATAAAATCTTTCTACAAAGAGACACGTTGCTGCGTAAGAACAGAAACAGGCAACTCTGACTGGTTCTCAGTCGAAACAGGAGTGAAACAGGGTTGTGTCTTATCACCGATGCTTTTTGGAATAGCTATCGATTGGGTCATGCGCAAATGCACAAGCAACACAAATATGGGTATTCATTGGGTTGACAAAATTCTAGAAGACCTGGACTTTGCCGACGACATAGTGCTTTTGAGTTCAACACATCCGGATGCTCAAGAGAAAATAAACCACCTCCAAAATGTTTCAGGGCAAATTGGTCTCCAAATTAACACCACAAAAACAAAGACTATTGATCTTACCAACAGTTCAGATGAGACCAAATTGAACAGCTACGTTCTTGAAAAAGTCAACAGCTTCACATACCTAGGAAGCAAAATGACATCCACAGGGGACTCAACACCAGAAATATCAACTAGAATCGCACTGGCATCTAGTGCCTTCAACACACTGTCAAACATCTGGAAGTCAAAGACACTCAGCAAACACACAAAACTTAAAATCTTCAACTCTTGTGTGATTCCAGTGTTAACGTATGGATGTGAAAGTTGGAAATCAACGGTAGCTTTAGATAAAAAATTAGACAATTTTGAGAACAAATGTCTTAGAAGACTTCTAAACATCCACTGGACAGACTTCAGAACCAATTCGCAAATAAGACAAGAGACTAAGCAAGATACAGTATCCAATTTCATAAGAAGACGCCGTTGGAACTACATCGGCCATGTACTCAGAATGGACAAGACAAGACTCCCTTACCAAGCCCTCATATGGTCACCGGTAGGGAAAAGAAAACGGGGAAGACCAAGAGAGACCCTGCGTAGAACCATCATTAGAGAAGGCTCATTCAATGGCCAAGTAAATATCCAAGATCTACAACAGATAGCAGCGAACCGCCAAGCATGGAGAGACAGGACTTCTGCCCTATGCGCCGCCTTAGGCACAAGAGGAAAGACTAACTAACTAACTATTACCAGGACAACAAAGAAGGCGAAGAAGCAAAAAGAAGAAGAATGAGTAGAAGAAGAAGAGACGGGTGGAAGAGTTGCAGCAGCGGCAAAAGTAGAAGAAAATGAAGTGAAAGATGTAGAGGACGAAGAAGAAGAATAACAAGAATGAAAAAAGAAGTTGGGGAGGAGTAGCAGCTATAGTCGCAGCAACAGCAGTAGCAGACAAACAAGAAGAGGAGTCAACGAAGAAGAAGAAGAAATAGAAGGAGCAGCAGAAGATAAAGAAGAATAAAGGAAGAAGAGGAAAGAGAAGAGAAAAAAGATGGAGAAGAAGATGATTAATGATGAGGAGTAGCAGCAGTAAATGCAGATGTAGCAAGGGAAGAAGAAGAAGAAGAAGAAGAAGAAGAAGAAGAAGAAGAAGAAGAAGAAGAAGAAGAAGAAGAAGAAGAAGAAAAAGAAGAAGAAGAAGAACAACAACAACAACAACAAGTAAATAGTGGGAGTAGGAAAGGAGGAGGAGGAAGTAGAGAGAGGAGGAGAGAAAGAAAAAGGAGAATTAAAAGAAGAAGAAGATTTAAACGATGATTGATTGATTGATTGATTTAGGAATCGACATCACAGCATTCGGGGCATTCCCATAAGCGCTCCGTCCCCATCCTCAGCAGCCAGCGAAGAGTTCCAACACTAATAGTACTAGTAGCCATCTGATTATATGTCCGTCTCACCTTTCCTCTGAGCGTTGAGCGTCGGCCAGATCCCCTCGTCACTCCTCGGTGTCTCATTCTTGCCAGACCATGGTAATCCATTTGCTCCTCCGAGGTGTGCACGTGCTCCCACAAGGCCGCAACCACGTCTGCCTTGTCATTGAGGGTAAACAATGAAGAAGAAGAGATTAAATAGTTTCTGTTATTTGTAAATGTATATACTCTCTACAGTTATACTTTTTCATTTTCTGTTATACGAGGGAGCTTCAAATGAAAACCTTAAATGTTTTATTAGTGTTGTCTGAATATATTCTGAAAAAGTAAAGAACAATTGTACCATTTTTCGATGTAGTCACCACTACGTTCAATGCAAGTCCTCCAGTGCCGATAATTGTGGTGCTTGGATTCCTGTAGAAAAACATTATCCTGGGTCTCAATTCGCTGTGTCTGACCCGGTCGTGAACAGTCTGTCACAGATGTCACGCCATTTTGAAACTTCCTAATCCACTCATACATTTGCTTGACTGGCAGGCATGCATCACCATACTGGACTTTCATTCGCCGATAAGTTTCCATAGGTTTCACTCTTCACTGATCAAAAAACGGATAATAGAACGTTGCTCATCTTGGGTAAAATTTGGTGGAACTGCGGTAAAGCTGTGAAAGTGTAAACAATATAAAATGACACAAAGTAGTGCAGCTTTACATAACAGAGTTAAGACACATACAGAACGTTGCGGCGATTAGCCTTCATCAGCAAACAAACACATTCACAAACACAACATACAGTCAAGGAGATCTCCTGTGACTACATCAGAAGGTGACGACAGGACTAGAAGAACAAAAGCATGGAAAAATGGAAGCACTGAAGAGAACATGAGAATTAAAAAACTGTTAATTGAAAAGAATTTTAGTTGATGAAAATGTTTAATTGAAAAAAATGTTAATAGAGAAAACGTGTATACTCAACGGTGAGGGGGGGGGGGGGGGGGGGGGGGGGGGAGCTTGCGTGTCCCATTGACCCCATCTGCTTGCCGATGGATGAAAACTACATATCGGACAGCTTATGGGATAGGGGCCAGACTAAGAAAGACACAACCTGCTGCTCTGCAGGTAGACTGAGGATAACAGTCAAAAGATTAAATCAGGTACACGAAGGCAGAAGACCTTGGTCTGGACAATACTCTAAGGCTCTCTGTAGGGCTGTGGCTGAACGCCTCTAAGCCACAAACCCGCGGATCTGAGAGCCGGGCCGATACACACCAACCGATAAATAGAGGTAGATACTGAGCACGCTACATGCCCAGTTCTGATACTGTGTGGTTGAAGGCTCTCAGCTGGGGGATATGACGGATTCCCGGATGAGAGGGCCTGGCCGTTTCTCGCTCACTGCTACACGGAGGTAAGGTGCTGAGCCGGCAGCACATGTAGCCTACCTCGTGAGCGAGAATAAAAAATGCAGAAAGTGTCCCAGTCGAATGAAATGGCTACGAAAACTGTCTGTATCTAACACATAGAGTGTAGACAAAAGTGAAAAAAACGTCTCAATAACACGAAATGGAACGCACGGCTAGCGAATCCATTGCGTGGTCCGAAGTCAAAAGCAAAAGCTTACCGAGTGGATGTCGCCCGCAGTCTGACCGTTCCTGGTGTGTGCTTGAGCGACCAGTGGCAAGCGAGATGCCCAACACATGGAAGTGAGGAACTAAAGCAGCCATGAGCAGGACGTCGCAACTCCTTGGGTGAACCCAGTCTCAGAGCAATATGTGCCGGCTCTGCAATTATGGAAGCCTCCTTGGATAGCCTTGGATATGCCCATGGTCTGCCCCTGCCTTCCCTTGAGGGTTAACCGTGATGTCGATGATCGTTCTATCTTGACCAGCTGAGATGTGGGCGACATCACAACAATAAGTCTAACGTGCCTCGAAACCCGAGGAAGCTAACCTCATTAAAAAATGCCTGCTGAAGTCGGAAGTGCCGTCCTACGGGTGGCAAACTAAAAATTGGCACTACGCATTTACGTCCGAGTGTAATGTCTCGTCCGAATGTCTCTCGTGCTAGGAACAGCTCTGACTACCTAGTTTCCGAATGCCGCTCTTGTTCGGAACAGCTCTGACTAGGTAGTTTTCCGAATGTCTGTCGTGCCTGGAACAGCTCTGACGGGCGCAACGACAAGCACATGTCCGAAAACTCGCTGAGTGGATACCGTCTGCAGACCTGTCTGGTTTGTGCGGGAACGGCACGGGGCGAACGAAATACCCAATATATTGAAGTGAGGAATCAAAGCAGCCATGAGCAGGACGTGACGATTCCCTCGGTGAGCCCAGCACCAGAGCGTTATGTGTCGGCTCTGCAATTATGGAAGCCACCCAGGATGGCGGAAAATGCTATGGACTGTCCCTGCCTTCATTTGAGGGAGGACCGTGCAGTCTTCGACTGTTCCAACTTGACCAGCTGGGAGGTGGACAGTACCACAAAAGTGAGAGTCTCCCAGGAATGCTAACCTGGTCAAAAATGCACGCTAAAAGTCGGATGTGTTGGCCTAAGGGTTTCGACCCAAGGGTGCCTAACCAGACACACCGCAATCACATCTGAAAAAAACACTCCGGATGAACGCAAAGAAGAAGAGAAGATTAGCAAAAGGTTTCGAAATGCGTAAACAGTTCCAAATGCAGACTGTTACAGTGATCACAGATTAATTATAGGCACATTGAGGGTAAAGTTAAAGAAAGTCAAGTATACAGCAGGAAACCCTAAATATGACTTGTGCAAATTGAAAACTGACAAAGAAATACAAGATAATTTTAACATAGAAGTAAAGAACAAATTTGATTTATTGTCTGATCTAGAGATCCTATTTCAAGATGTAGATGATCAATGGGAAATGCTGAAGAATTCAATCATTTGTGCAGCAGAAAAAACTATTCCAAAAGTAAAGAAAGTTGGCCGTAAGACATGGATGAATGAAGACATTTTACAACTAATGGAAACAAGAAGACAGAACAAAAATAATCCTGCCAAATATGAAGAAATTCACAGAAAAGTCAGAACCTTCATGTAAGGAGGCAAAATAAACATGGCTTGAGAAAATTTGCAGAGAAATTGAAGAACAACACAACAGTAAAAATGCGAAACTAATGCACAAAAGAATTCAGAAGCTTACTAATCAAAGAACAAGTACATCAGCAGGCTTCCTAAAGACAAAAGATGGAAGAGTCATAATAGAAAACGATCAGATCTTACATTTATGGTCAGATTACGTGAAAAACCTTTATGACTACAACAGAGACGAACACTACAATGTTCAAAATAATAATGAAGGACTAGCAATTTTGAAGATGGAGGTTCAGAATGCTCTTAACCATATGAAATCTGGCAAGACCCCCGGTTCTGACAGCGTCACAACAGAAATGATTAATGCTTTAGAAGAATATGGAATAGATAAAGTTACCAGTCTGCTTAATACAATATATGATACTGGAAATATACCTCAGGAGTTATTCAATTCTGTATTTATTGCAATCCCAAAGAAATCCGGAGCCTTGGAATGTGATCAACATCGAACAATTAGTATAATGAGTCACATCACGAAGATTTTGCTAAGAATTATCATGCAAAGAGTTAGGAGGAAAATACAACCTGAAATAGGAGAAGAACAATGTGGTTTTGTAAAAGGCAAGGGTACAGTAAATGCTGTGTATATACTGAGAACCGTAATCGAACTTTCTATAGAAGTAAATAAAGATCTACACCTTTGCTTTATTGACTACACAAAGGCTTTCGATAAAGTGAGACATGTCAACATGATAAGGATGCTTGAGGATCTACAGATTGATGGAAAAGACCTTAGGCTTGTAAAAAACATACATTTGAAACAACAAACTGCCATAAGAGTTGATAATGAAGTAAGCCAATATCAGCCTATTAAGAGAGGTGTGAGACAGGGATGTGTAATGTCTCCAGATCTGTTTTCCCTGTACAGTGAAAGTATTTTCAGCAATATAGAAGATATGGAAGGAATCAACATTGGGGGACGATGCATCAATAACATTAGATATGCAAATGATACAGTCTTGATTGCAGACAATGAACAGGACCTGCAAAATTTAGTAGATGCGGTTGTTACACACAGTGAACAACTAGGGTTAGAATTAAATTGTAAAAAGACACAGATTATGGTCGTCACTAGGAAGAACGAAATACCACAATGTAATATACAAGTAAATGGGAATATTCTTCAACAAGTGAATAGGTACAATTATCTTGGAGCAGTAATAACATCTGATGGGAGATGCCTTGAAGAGATTAGAACAAGAATCGCCATGGCAAAAGTAGCCTTTAGCTAGATGAAAAACATACTGACTGTCACCGTCTCACCATTAGATATATTATTAGAGGGCTGCAACTCCAGCCCAAGAGAGAGAAGCGAGTCGCTCAGAGCCCGAGTAATCTAGAGCCTTCTCGAACCACCGGTCATCGAGTCCATGGGTCCGTGGACACTGATGTGGCCCGCCTAAAGCGGGGTCCACGAGGAACTCGGACAGAGTTACCGCCCGTGTCGAATGAGGACACGCGGAGACCGGCAGAGGACAGACGGACTTGAGAGAGGCAACAAGGCCTGCCTGAGAGGGACTCAATAGATATTCATAGATATATATATACATAGGCTAGATAGTGTGCTAGATTGTTGTATGACAACTCTGTGTTTGAGATTAACTATCTGTGATATGTAATATGCGTCAACGCATACTGTAAATGTATATACAATAAATATTTGATTCTCATAGCGAGCAGATTTATTGTTGCCTGTATGAACCCAAGTTACCTAGATAAGAGCAAGATGATGACAGGCTTTTTGGGGGCTAGTTTTCCGGTTTTGGCATAAAATGTTTTCTGAAAGTTCTATTAATTGCCATGTAAAATTACTTAATTGATCATATCACATTGATTTGTTTAAATCAAAAAAATTGTTAACTCTACAAGTTTACAAAAATTAGTAGCTATCTAGCGATAAAATAGAATTAATCTGAGTCCCTCAGCAGCGTCACAGCAGTGCCTTCGAATTGTGCCTCATTATTGTTATTCTGTACACTATTTTTGACATGACTGTGACATTTTTTGACCGTTACTAATGTTTTCTCACTCTACGAGCAGATTGTTCCGCAAATAGTGCCGCGTGCAACCCATGTAACTTTTCCAACAGTGACGAGAGTACAAGACAACATCCAGTTCTGGAATTGAGAGCTAAGTTTCATGTCATACCCATTGTAACTCTAAGCTGTACTTCTCATCTTTCATCAATGTATTATTGTGTTTCATATTGATTTCGTTGCATATTCATGACCTTGTCACCAACATAACCTTGCATTTTGATTTACACATTAATAAGTAAGGGAGTTAACCAAATTTTCGACAACATAACATTTTCTTTTCTAAGGGATTTAACTTTATAAAATTACAAACAAGTAAAACACAAAATGTCTACCTTAGAGAAATGCATTGAGCAAGGAATAAAACTAGGTTATAAAGAGGAGAAATTGTCGGAATGGGCACAGAAAACACACGCAGAAAACATTGCCCGTGAAGAAAGAGCGATAGAACGAGAAGAAAAGAAATTGCAAATGGAGGCCGAAGAAAAGAAATTGCAAATGGAGGCCGAAGAAAAGAAATTGCAAATGCAGGCCGAAGAAAAGAAATTGCAAATGCAGGCCGAAGAAAAGAAATTGCAAATGCAGGCCGAAGAAAAGAAAATGCAGATGCAAATGGAGGCCGAAGAAAAGAAAATGCAAGCAGCAGAAAAGAAATTACAAATGGAGATCGACGCGGCTGCCAAGCAAGCCCAATTAAATGCTGAGACACAAGTGAAACTAAAACAAATGGAAATTGAGTCCAACGCAGAAATCTCAATAAATAAACTAAGAAGCAAAGAGGAAGAACAAAAATACAATAAGTATAAAGGCCTCGTGAAGGCGTACTGCTCAGGAGATTCCATCAGCGCCTATTTGGAAAATTTTGAGTGTCTCATGGCCTACCATAACATCATTAAATCAGATTGGGCATTTATTCTAATGAGGAATTTAGCTCTTGAACCACTAAAAGTAATAGAGACAGTACCAAAGGAAATGCGAAAAGACTATGACTACCTAAAACAACGCATTCTCCAACATTTTTCTTTAGATACTGCAGGTTACCAACAACAATTTGCCAAATTAGCACCACAGCCAAACCAAACCTTTATAGATTATGTCAGTACAGTCCAGGACGTGTGCACAAAATGGATCAACTCGGCTAAAACCAACAATAGCCATGACAAACTTAAAGAGCTTATTATTATAGACAAAATAGTTAGCACCATCCCCACACCGTTTGCCAAGTTCTTAAAACAGATGGACTGTAAGAGTATTCAGGAAATAGAGGCAAAGGGGAATGCATTTTTCACAGCAAATAGAGATATTTTTCAGCTGAACATTAGTCACAACGATACAGCAGCTGCAGTAGTGAACACCAGATACGCTAAACAAACAGAGAATAAATTTAAACCGCGCCCCAATGTCGGTAAAGTAGCGAAATGCCAATATTGCGGTTTCAGTCACGACACTTACTCTATGTGCGACAAATCGCCTACCTATCCAAACCACCTCAAAATGATGGTGGAGAAGCAGAAAAATAAGCGCAACGCTTACCATAGAGCGATCAAATGCTACTTTTGCCAAAGTTTTGGCCACTATAGTCGTAATTGTGATGGACGTAAGTTATTAAACAAGCCAATGCTGCTATGGTAGAAACGTCGTCTGACGAAGAGATTGAGTCACTGAATGAATGTAACAATCAACAGGACAATGAAAGCGAGCTTGGTAATGCTGTACACGTCATTAACACCATTACAGACAGTAAGTGCAACACCTGTACAAAGTTCCAACTTGACACAACACTACATTGTGGCCACATAGTCCCAATTTCAAATGAAACAGCTAACGCTGCCTTATCATCTGCAGGCAAGCTAAGTTTTTTCTACAGGGTTTGTTAACAACAAAAAGTGCACATTAATTCGCGATTCCGGCGCAACACTCTGTGGGGTTAAGAAAACATTAATAGACACTAAAGACTACACAGACAAACATGTGACTTGTCGCACATTCTCAGGTACGATAGAAAGATACCCCCTTGCTCTGGTCGAAATTCGAACACCGTTCATCTCAGGACAAGTGTTGTGCGCTGTCCTTGAAAACCCAGTCGCTGATATTATTCTTGGTAATTTACCCAACATACATCCATGCTCTGAAAGGAAATTAAAAAGTGGGAGCAAAAACACGGTATCCACCACACAAACAGCGACGCTAAAGAGAAA
>JACEFZ010017240.1:257500-288740 GCA_014155875.1 Cepaea nemoralis
GCCTACTCACGGGAGAGGCCAACGGAACTGGCATTTCAGGTGATGCTCATTCTACCCCTGTCTTAAAACACTCCAGAGCACCTGTTTTTTATTTATTTTTTATTTTTAATTTTTAGAAACAATATATTCCTTTAGTGAATTTAAACATAAAAGTCACGAACAAACGGTTGCACGATTTATTGATGGGCATATTTTGCTGCATCTTCAAATTGCAGAGTTATAGATCAAATGAAGTGAATACATGGATTCTATTTTGGCCAATACACACACACACACACACACACACACACACACACACACACACACACACACACACACACACACACACACACACACACACACACACACACACACACACACACACACACACACACACACACACACACACACACACACACACACACACACACACACACACACACACACACACACACACACACACACACACACACACACACACACACACACACACACACACACACACACACACACACACACACACACACACACACACACACACACACACACACACACACACACACACACACACACACACACACACACACACACACACACACACACACACACACACACACACACACACACACACACACACACACACACACACACACACACACACACACACACACACACACACACACACACACACACACACACACACACACACACACCACACACACACACACACACACACACACACACACACACACACACACACACACACACACACACACACACACACACACACACACACACACACACACACACACACACACACACACACACACACACACACACACACACACACACACACACACACACACACACACACACACACACACACACACACACACACACACACACACACACACACACACACACACACACACACACACACACACACACACACACACCACACACACACACACACACACACACACACACACACACACACACACACACACACACACACACACACACACACACACACACACACACACACACACACACACACACACACACACACACACACACACACACACACACACACACACACACACACACACACACACACACACACACACACACACACACACACACACACACACCACACACACACACACACACACACACACACACACACACACACACACACACACACACACACACACACACACACACACACACACACACACACACACACACACACACACACACACACACACACACACACACACACACACACACACACACACACACACACACACACACACACACACACACACACACACACACACACACACACACACACACACACACACACACACACACACACACACACACACACACACACACACACACACACACACACACACACACACACACACCACACACACACACACACACACACACACACACACACACACCACACACACACACACACACACACACACACACACACACACACACACACACACACACACACACACACACACACACACACACACACACACACACACACACACACACACACACACACACACACACACACACACACACACACACACACACACACACACACACACACACACACACACACACACACACACACACACACACACACACACACACACACACCACACACACACACACACACACACACACACACACACACACACACACACACACACACACACACACACACACACACACACACACACACACACACACACACACACACACACACACACACACACACACACACACACACACACACACACACACACACACACACACACACACACACACACACACACACACACACACACACACACACACACACACACACACACACACACACACACACACACACACACACACACACACACACACACACCACACACACACACACACACACACACAACACACACACACACACACAGAGTCACAGGTATTGTTCCAATGTGGATCATTTGTTATTCCAGGATATTCCGGTACGAACCTTGGGCCTTGTCCACGTCGGATTGGAAGCACTAGACTCGAGTTTTGCTAAACTTGAGTCTAATGATTCCAATCCGACGTGGACAACGCCAAAGGTGCGAACCGCAATGCGGTCAGCGTTGCTAGTAGTGGGCTGTGGTCAATCTTTAAACCTCAATTCCCTAAACAACCAAATAAATCAATTGCCATGATCATCGCGATTTTCAAAGAACGTCTTTATGTCTGCACAAAATTGGTTGGAACCGCCTAATTGCTAACTAAATCAACTGTAAACACCAAGCTGGGTGGAGTTAACAAGGAAATGCTTAAAGCGAACGAGTTCATCTTGCGAACTGAACCTACAGTGTAATCATTAAAGCTGCGATACAAGAAGAAGAATGGGGGGGGGGGGGGTGGAGGATATGGTAGGGAAGGGGGAGGAGGACGACGTGGAGGAGAAGGTGGAGATGAGGAAGAAAGAGGAGTGGATGGGGATGAGAAGGTGGAGAAGTAGCAAGAGGTGAGAAAGAAGAAGGAGGATGAGCAGCACAAAAGGAGGAGACAGAAGAAGAAGTAGAGAAAGGTGGTTGAGTGGGTTGAAGAGGAAGTCGATGAGCAGACGATGAAGAAGAAGAACAGGAAGAAGAAAAGGAAGAAGAGGAAGAAGAAGGCATTGATTGATTGTTAGCGACCCGTCATTAGTCCATGACTGATTGATTTACACATCTCATTAGCCAATGAACGACTATTTGGCAATTTGTTTCAGCCAATGATTCATTGAATGACTCTTTTGCTTAGCCAATGATTCAATTATTAACAATCTCAGTTGCTCGTTATTAGTTAATCTGTCTCATTAGTCAACTGTTGATTGGCTGACACATTTCATTTGCCAAGTATTGGTTGATGCCTCTCGTGCGGAGATGTGATTCCTGAGACGAATTTTGTGAATACATGGGACTGCCAGAGTAACTAGAAGCGATTGCCCGGAGGAGGCTTATGAAACCTGCACATTATATACGGCTGTAAGAAGGAGACAAACGGTGTTCTTTGCTCTTAGAATAAGAAGTGAGGCATTGGAAATAATTTTGAGGACTAGAAGTAGAAGAGGAAGAGAGATACTGAGATAAATGATGCTTGATGGGCAAAGACATGGCATGGAATAAGAGCATGAATAGAATTGATACAGATCTCCAATGACCCAGGACTGCAGAGAAACATGAACGCATACGTCATATTGCAACGCACATAATGAGGATAATGACGCATCTCATTGGTCACTGATTAATTGACAAACATCTCTAAGTAGCCATTGGGGATTCAATGCATTGATTGACGGCTGTTTAAATAATCCAATCACAGGTGTCCTGGCGCGGCGAGAGGCGGCGCTTACCACAATGCCATTGACTAGGATTGACAACCGGTTGAAAGCTGTCACCTATGTTCCTGTCCAAACATTTGCAGAGCCGTTCTTCATCTTCTACAGGTGACCTGAGCATCATCATTACAATCACCTACCACATTGTCTTTAGGTGTCTCTAGATGTCTCAACTCTCCGCTCCATGTTTCACAGTCGCAAGATTTCCTGTTATCTTCTCCATTTCTTTGTTCTCTAGGTCTGTACATTGCCTGAATAAGGCTAATGAAACTAGAACATTATATACAACAATAAGAAAGAGACAAACAACTTTCTTTTGTCATGTGACGAAACGTGTGCCTGTATTTGCTGTGTGTGTTTATCTTTCGTCTACCTTCCTAGCACTATCGTGTGTCGTATTCTGGCTTATAGATAAACAGACAGATTGGCAGATATACAGTCAACCATACAGAGAGACAGCCATACAGACATCCATACACACAACCATACAGAAAATCATACAGTCAACCATATAGACATACATACTGACAGCCATACAGACATCCTTACACACAACCATACACACAACCATACAGTCAACCATACAGACAGACAAACATGCGGGCAGACATCTGTGTGTAAATAATAACAAAGTAGATATATTGTCTCACCTGCCAGGTGGTCACGCGACAGTGAGAAAATGGACCTCATCTACATCTACATCCTGAAACCTGAACTGATGTACGCCCTCCTTGGAGCGGTTCTATCTACTGCCATCGTCGGAGCCATCGTCCACGTGGTGACGAGGTCATGCAGCATGCAGCTCACAGATCCTCTCTCTGTGCTGGACATCAGGTATTACTCGCATCACGTGTCTCGTCTTGGTTGGGTAATTTCTATGGACAGGTGGGGTATAGGTGACTGTAATAGTTTCTATAGACAGGTGGGGTACAGGTGACTGTACTAGTTTTTATAGACAGGTGGAGTACAGGTAACTGTAGTAGTCTATAGACCGGTGAGGTACAGGTGACTGTAGTAGTTTCTATAGACAGGTGGTGTACCGTTGACTGTAGTAGGTTCTATAGACAGGTGGGGTACAGGTGACTGTACTAGTTTCTATAGGCAGGTGGGGTACAGGTAACTGTACTAGTTTCTATAGACAGGTGAGGTACAGGTGACTGTACTAGTTTCTATAGACAGGTGGGGTACAGGTGATTGTACTAGTTTCTATAGACCCCGGGAAGGTTAACCCGGTCAACAAATGTCCGCAGAAGTCGGATGTGTCGGCCTAACGGGGCAAGAACGCAGCTCTGCTGTAAACAGGCACAACGCAGTCACGTCCGAAAAAGAAAAAAAACTCCGGATGAACGCAACAGAAGAAGAAGTTTCTATAGACAGATGGGGTACAGGTGACTGTACTAGTTTCTATTGACAGGTGGGGTACAGGTGCCTGTACTTGTTTTTATAGACAGGTGGGGTAAAGGTGAATGTACTAGTTTCTATAGAGAGGTGGGGTACAGGTGACTGTAGTAGTTTCTATAGACAGGTGGGGTACAGGTGATTGTACTAGTTCCTATAGGCAGGTGGGGTACAGGTGACTGTACTAGTTTCTATAGACAGGTGGGGTACAGGTGATTGTACTAGTTTCTATAGATAGGTGGGCTGCAGGTGACTGTAATAGTTTCTATAGATAGGTGGGGTGCAGGTGACTGTACTAGTTTCTAAAAACAGGTGGGGTACAGGTGACATTGGCATTTTCAATAGACAGTTCCAATCCATGTAATTAACTCGTTTCCCATGATAATGGGGTTAACGAGTAAATAAATTAGGTCACATTCATATCGGATATGCGAGATATATCTAGTCGTCACATATAGGTGAGATCACGGTTATTTAATTAACTGCCTCACACAATTAAGATGTAACCGTCACTTAACTAGTTCCCACATACAAGTAAGATGACAGTGATTTAACTAGTTCCCACAGACACTACGGTCCATGTGATATAAGTAGTTCTCAGACAGGTATGACCTACGTGATTAACTAGTTCTGACCGTTGTGATGTGTTAAGTTCCCCATATCAGGTAGAGTAAGATGTCAGATGTGACATGATCCCCACATCTGATAGAGTAAGATGTGATATCTGTGAGATGTGACTATTTCTCCACATCTGGCAGAATAAGATGTGATATCTGTGAGATGTGACTAGTTCTCTACATCTGACAGAATAGGATGTGATATCTGTGAGATGAGACATGTTCCCCACATCTGATAGAATAAGATGTGATGTCTGTGAGATGTGACATATTTCCAATTTCTGATAGAATAAGATGTGATATCTGTGAGATGTGACTAGTTCCCCACATCAGTTAGAGTAGGATGTGATATCTGTGTTATGTGACTAGTTCCCCGCATCAAGTAGAGTAAAATGTGATATGTGACTAGTTCCCCACATCAAGTAGAGTAAGATGTGATATGTGACAGGTTCTCCACATCAAGTAGAGTAAGATGTGATATTTGACTAGTTCCCCACATCAGGCAGAGTAAGATGTGATATCTGTGATATGTGACAAGTTCCTCACATCAAGCAGAGTAAGGTGTGATATCTGTGAGATGTGACATGTTCCCCACATGTGATAGTGTAAGGTGTGACATGTTCCCCACATGTGATAGTGTAAGGTGTGACATGTTCCCCACATGTGATAGTGTAAGATGTGATATCAGTGAGATGTGACAAGTTCCACACATCAAGTAGCGTAAGATGTTATATGTGAATAGTTCCCCACATCAAGTAGTTCAAGGTGTGAGATCTGTAAGATGTGACTAGTTCCCCACATTTGGAATGGTAACATGTGAGATCTTTGAGATGTGACTAGTTTCCCACATCAGGTAGACTATGATGTGAGATGTGACTATAGTCCATTTACGATCATTTTTTGGGGGGTGAAAACATCGTTATGCAATTTTTCCTGCCGCCTTATTTCCCCCCCCCCCCCCCCCCCCCCATCCAACGAATATGGCTTTAATAGGTCCAAAGGCAACTTTAAATCATGGAGAGCGGCGACATTTCTTTGATGTTTTGGCGAAAAACTAGTAGATTCACGCTAACAAACATGTTCTACAGTAACGCACCTCATTTCGGGTGACGACACAATACGCATCCAGATTCTTATGGGAGTGGGTGCAATGTGTAATATTAGTAACGACAGAGAACGTACAGAGGCACGGGGTAAATAATGTGGAATCGAAATGCTAATGGACAGGACAGTAGAAGGAATATATTTCTTACCTTATTTTTCATTTCCTTTTTGTTTCTTCAGCTGCTGGTTAATAATGTGTACACAAGGAGTCATGTTACTATGACGCATTTAGCATTTTATATGGAATTCGTGAACGCTTCCAAACAGCTGTCCGTTAATGGGTGTATGGAGTGACCAGAGATGATACCTCCATTTAGTCATCATGTGTCCATTTTTAAGGATCTGTTCAGCTGTCTGTATAGTTTGTTCACACGTACACATGGGTGCCAGAACCGCTTTGAGTCTTCGTGAAAGATTGTCTACTCTGCTGTTTACTGTTCAAAGACGGAACATGATTACCTGTTTTGCACGACGAATATAATTGTGAATGTCTCTGTAGTGGGATTCCTTCTTAACGGCCAAGATGTTGGTCCTCTTTTCATTGAAGTTTATAGATTGATTCGTATGTTCGCGTGTTGTCCATAAATTTGACAACGTGTTTGTTCTCACGTTTCTTGTTATGCCACAATATGTCAGTTCCCACCTCAATATTACTCTTCTGTTGGTATTCAATACGTTTAGTGTTGTTGTTGCTGTTTTTTCGCCCCAATGCGAGTTGTTTGTCACCATTGAGGGCTTGCGGAACTGAAAATTCATCACTGTGGAATACAAACTGTTGTCATTGACAAGTTGTGTTGTTTGTGCCGATGCTGTCATGTTAAGGGCCTGCAATTCTTCTGAATAGTTGGAGCAAAATATCCCAGTAGGTGTGTATGTGGATTAATGCCTGCGATCTGCCAAGACCTTAATCTGTGTCGCACGATTCCAGTAGGTTGAAGACTGCTCCCGGTTGCGTACAACTCAATTCATCCTTTCTCCAATAGTCATCTTCTTCTTTCAACACATGATACTCACAATTTTTCCAGTAACTTTTATCAATATTTAATAGCGCGGACTGGGTTAGTATCTTGACGTCAGACAATTTGAATGTAGTATTGTCAGCTGCCACTTGTCCTTTAATTTTAGCCCACGCAAGTTCTATAGGGTGTAAATGAGAATGATACGGCGGAAGTCTCAAGCACCCATGACGATGCTCTTCTATCAACTTGTCGATTTGATATTTCTTGCGTTTTTGCGTCTGTTTTACAAGGGACAACAATTCTTGAATGAAATACGTTTCTGCAAATGGTATATTTTCCCTTCGGAGCCATACCTTTATTGCCTTCTTTGTGTTCGATGCAGTAGGTATTTTGTTTTCTTGGGCAACAACATTGTGATATGATTTTGTTTTTAAAATTGCATATCCCTTACAGGACGTTGCAGTCAACACCAACATTTTCCAGCTGTTGTTGATGTTCTTGGCAGTTTCCAGGTAGTTTGCTCAGTAGTTTGCCATTAATTTCTGAGCGACCGGCTCACATACCCCTAAGTAACCAACGTGACGCGATCCGCTGCCGAATCTCGCGCAGCTGTGTTCCTCACGTGGATATATGGGATTGTGGAGAAAGTCGTTAACCCCTTCGCAAAGGAGACTGGCTGTGATATGATGCATTGTCCATAATTAGACTAGACGGTCTGTCTAGGGATGGAAGTACTGTATTCTCGAACTAATCTCTAAATACATGGCTATTCATCTCAATATGATAATCTCTGTTGTCTGTATGCTTTGATACGAACACGAGTTGAGCATTCTGTAGTAAGCCATTATGAGTACTACCAGCATAGGCTATGACCAAACGCTGTCCTCTACTTCTGGCACATATCGCTTTATCTTTTCATTGTCGTTCCTGTTCACTTGTGTGGTACACATTGATCCAGGTTTCATCCAAATACACTATGTCATGATTTTTTGTTGTTGTTGCGCATTTCCCTTATTTCATGTAGGTATTTGCTTCTCAAAGCTCCTAAATACGGTTGCTCGCAAATGATATTTCTACCTCCTTTGTACTTTCTAAATGTGAAGCCTAATGTCCTTATAATTTTCCACAAAGTTGTTTTGGATTTGTTGTGATGTTTCCAAGATGGCGACGCGATGTCTCGTTGTTCTTGGGGGAGACGCTGTTCAGTGTTTTTCTGTGGATTCCCTTTTATAATGACATAGAGTCTGCCTTAAAGAAATGTAAAAATTATGAAATAAACATCATAATAGGGGACTTCAATGCAAAAGTAGGAAATCAAGGGGATAGATACACAGTAGGAAACTATGGTTTAGAAGAGAGAAATGAAAGAGGATACAGACTAGTAGAGTGGGCAAAAGAACAGGAAATGATTGTAGGAAACACCTGGTTCAAGCAACACCCTAGAAGATTATGGACCTGGAGGAGTCCTGATAGCAGGATTAGAAACCAGATTGACTACATTCTCATTAGCAGAAGATTTAGAAACGCGCTAACAGTAGCAAAAACAGTTCCCAGTGCTGATTGTTATAGTGACCACAGACTACTCGCAGGAACATTGAGGATAAAGTTGAAGAAAGTCAAGTATACAACAGGGAACACTAAATATGATTTGTGTACATTGAGTAATGACAAGGAAATACAAAACAAATTCAACATAGAAGTACAGAACAGATTTGAAATATTGTCTGATCTAGAGATCCTATTCCAGGGTGTGGATGATCAATGGGAAATGTTAAAGAATTCAATCAATGTGGCTGCAGAAAAAACTATTCCAAAATTAAAGAAGGTGGGTCGTAAGAAATGGATGACAGAGGAAATTTTACACTTAATGGAAACAAGAAGACTCAACAAAAATAATCCTGCCAAATATGAAGAAATTCACAGACAAGTCAGAATATTATGTAGGAAGACAAAAGAATCATGGCTTGAGGAAAAGTGCTTAGAAATTGAAAAACAACACAACAGTCAAAATACCAAATTAGTGCACAAAAGAATTCAGGAACTTACTAATAAAAGAACAAGTACATCAACAGGCTGTCTAAAAACTAAAGATGGCAAAGTCATAATAGAAACAGATCAGATTCTACATGTATGGACAGATTATGTGAAAGACCTGTATAATGATAACAGAGAGGAACAGTATGCTATTAGATTTAATAATGAAGGACCAGCAATTTTAAAGATGGAGGTTCAAAATGTTCTTAAGCATATGAAAGCTGGCAAGGCCCCCGGTGCAGATAACATCACAACAGAAATGATTAGAGCTCTAGAAGAATTTGGACTAGAGCAAGTCACTAGACTGCTGAACACATTATATGATACTGGAGATGTACCTTCTGAATGATGTAATTCTGTATTTATTGCAATCCCAAAGAAATCAGGAGCCTTAGAATGTGATCAACATAGAACAATTAGTATAATGAGTCACATCACAAAGATTTTGTTACGAATTATCATGCAAAGAGTGAGGAAGAAAATACAACCTGAAATAGGGGAAGAACAATGTGGGTTTGTAGAAGGAAAGGGTACAGTAAATGCTGTGTATATGCTGCGAACAGTTATTGAACGTGCTTTAGAAGTAAACAAGGATATACATCTTTGCTTTATTGACTACACAAAGGCTTTTGATAGAGTTAGACATGTCAACATTATGGATATGCTTGCAGATCTACAAATTGATGGGAAAGACATTAGACTTATAAAAAACATATATTGGAAACAACAAGCTGCCATAAGGATTGATAATGAAGTAGGACAATACCAACCTATTAAGAGAGGTGTTAGGCAGGGATGTGTAATGTCTCCAGATCTATTTTCCCTATACAGTGAAAATATTTTCAGAAATGTAGAGGATATAAATGGAATCAGCATTGGAGGACGAAACATAAATAACATTAGATATGCAGATGATACAGTATTAATTGCAGACAATGCGCAGGACCTGCAACAATTAGTAGATGCGGTTGTTGTACACAGTGAGCAACTGGGGTTGGAATTACATTGTAAAAAGACTCAGGTTATGGTCGTCACTAGGAAGAACGAAGTACCACAATGTAATATACAAGTAAATGGGAATATTCTTCAACAAGTGAATCGGTTCAATTATCTCGGAACAGTCATAACATCTGATGGCAGATGCCTTGAAGAGATTAGAACAAGAATCGCCATTGCGAAAGTAGCCTTTAGCAAGATGAAAAACATTCTGACCAATAAAATGATGTCAATTGAAATGAGAAAAAGAGTGTTGTGGGGATACATAGAGCCTGTTCTTTTGTATGGATGTGAAACTTGGACAATGTGCAGTCAAGCAGAAAAACATCTGATGGCTGCAGAAATGTGGTTTCTGAGGAAAATGCAAAGAATACCATGGACAGATAGAAAAACCAATGACCAAGTACTACAAGAGACAAATGAAAATCGTAGATTGATTAGAGAAATTAGACGTAGACAGTCAAAATATTTTGGACATGTTATGAGAAGAAATGGACTGGAGAACTTAGTGACAGCTGGCAAGATCGAAGGGAACAGACCAAGAGGAAGACCGAGAGGAAAATACCTGGATGGCTTGGCCACATGGCATGGACGAGACAGGAACACTGAGCTGATCCACGACTCTGGTGATCGAGTGAAATGGCGAATCATGACCGCCCACGCTTTCCGGCATGGCACATGATTGATTGATTGTTTTGGATAGCTCCATGTCATTGTTCTTTCTTAACCAAACCCTACGTTTTCTTACAACCACTGTTTCTTTCGCATCCAGCATTTTTATGATAGCTTGCCCTATGACATCCTTGTCAAAACTGTCTACATTTGCGTTTCTACCTACCGTTTTCTTATTGCGTGGTGGTTTCGTTCAATATTCTTGCACCCATCGACGAAATGACTGTTTACTCAAACCCAATGCATGCACTGTTCTTTCCTCGGGTTTGTAATAGTATGATCAGCTTCTTATAAAAAAAATATGTGTACAACTTCATAGCGATGCTTTGAAGTGTACACAATTTCACATTCAATCCCATTCAACAATATTCACACATTTAGATGTTAACGATAAATGGTAAGATTTATAAAATAATCACGATTCATGAAAGCACCCACATTACAGACGACACATCTGAACACTCCGTTCCACTTTCGTGAGGTGCTTGCCATAAAGTCATTCTCGTGCTGCATGAGAAATTCCACTATTGAACACTGATGGTTCCGAGTGAAGATGTAATACATTTCATAACATGCACTTCATCTCTGACCCGTAAATTATATCCCGCATGTAAACAAACAATGAAATATGTTGTACAATCTCGAGAACAAAATTTTTTTTGTTGGGTGGACATAATGATAAGGTTATATGCTAAATCTCATCACTTTCCCTCTGTTGGTTACTGGGATATGGATTTTTATGTGGGGGAAAACAAATATAAATGGACTATAGTTCCCCATATCAGGTAGAGGAAGGTGTGAGATGTGCCTAGTTCCCCACATCAGGTATAGTAAGGTGTGAGATGTGACTAGTTGAGTTGATTTGAGTTGACTTAAGAACCGACATCACTGCACTCAGGACATTCCCATACGTGCTCCGTCCCCTCGTTCAACAGGCAGCGAAGAGTCATACTACTAATCGTTCCCACCGGTATCTGATTAAAAGATGTGACTAGTTCCCCACATCAGGTAGAGTAAGATGTGAGATGTGTCTAGTTCCCCAAATCAGGTATAGTAAGGTGTGAGATATGAATAGTTCCCCACATCAGATAGAGTAAGGTGTGAGATGTGTCTAGTTCCCCGCATCAGGTAGAGTAAGGTGTGAGGTGTGCCTAATTCCCACATCAGGTAGAGTATGGTGTGAGATGTGACTAGTCCCCCACATCAGGTATAGTAAGGTGTGATATATGACTAGTTCCCCACATCAGGTATAGTAAGGTGTGATATATGACTAGTTCCCCACATCAGGTATAGTAAGGTGTGATATATGACTAGTTCCCCACATCAGGTATAGTAAGGTGTGAGATGTTACTAGTTCCCCACATCAGGTATAGTAAGGTGTGATATATGACTAGTTCCCCACATCAGGTATAGTAAGGTGTGAGATGTTACTAGTTCCCCACATCAGGTATAGTAAGGTGTGATATATGACTAGTTCCCCACATCAGGTATAGTAAGGTGTGATATATGACTAGTTCCTCACATCAGGTATAGTAAGGTGTGAGATGTTACTAGTTCCCCACATCAGGTATAGTAAGGTGTGATATATGACTAGTTCCCCACATCAGGTATAGTAAGGTGTGAGATGTTACTAGGTCCCCACATCAGGTATAGTAAGGTGTGATATATGACTAGTTCCCCACATCAGGTATAGTAAGGTGTGATATATGACTAGTTCCCCACATCAGGTAGAGCAAGGTGTGAGATGTTACTAGTTCCCCACATCAGGTATAGTAAGTGTCGTAAGTAAAGAATGTCGTAGTAGTTATTTGTTCTTCTTTACTACTTTAGTGTCGTCCCTGGAGTGAGGTGAATCAACACCCACATTTATTTTAATTCAATATCACTATCCCGGAGATATCCAGCAGACTCCGTCCACAACACTCCCTCAATCTGAAGACACCTTCTTCTCACTCTTACTCACCCCTGGATCATGCCCTTCTCATTCTTCCCCAACATAACATACTTGGCAACTCTAGCTTCAACAAATAAAACAAGAATTTATTAAAGCAAAGAGTATATGTAGGAGAAGTGTGTGTGTGTGTGTGTGTGTGTGTGTGTGTGTGTGTGTGTGTATAATGTGTAGACTGTGTGACGTATATTCTAAGGTGTATATAGACTCAGATCAGTGTTCAGGAGTACAGTCATTCTCATCACTGTGCTGAGAACACACCTAGCACCATGTATTCCAGACAAACAACCTCACCGAGGTGATGCTTCTCCGGTCACGTGAAGAGTTTCTCCGCTATCTCTCGAGGCATCCAGATGTTTGGACATCCATGACAAACACTGTCTAATGAGAGTCTTCAATCTAATTCACACTATGAATTTCCTCTGTTATTAACTGTTTGTTACTCAGAGAATTCTAACACTATTGTCACTGTTACTTGGGAAATCTTAATTGATCTAGTGTCACTGGTTGTAAAGATTCCCCATATTAACACCACAATCTGAATGTTCCAGGTATTTCTATAAATTTATATGAATGTTCCTGGTATCAGTGTTGTATATATATATATATATATATATATATATATATATATATATATATATATATATATATATATATATATATATATATATATATATATATATATATATATATATATATAATGTTCTGACTGTTCAGTGATACAACTATCACTTGCTAAACATAAGTATCATCAGCATGTCCTGCTCAGCAGAAGCCAGGTTCCCGCAGACCAACTTGGGTATAAGCCCAATGTAGAGGCCTCTCAGCAACTTCTGTCTTCAAATCCTGAGCCATCATCTTCTAAACTGTGTTCTAGCTTCACTGTTGAATATCATAGCACACCTACGTGGAACCTGTTGAGTAGAGAATACTATGGTGAGAGCAACTCAATCCTGGCCGGAATTAGGTGAGTGTAGGCCAATAGCAGCACTCAGATCTACAACAGAGATCCGATCTCTGTCATATGGCCAAATAGCTCATCACATGGTCTGAGACATGGCAACACCAGGAAAGAATAAAGGAACGGGTAGAAGCCAAGCAGATGCCCTACTGGAAGATCCTACCATTTCACATTCCCCTCCTCCCTCCCAACCATCCTCAATCTCTCTAATTATTATCCCACTACATTGTCCTCAACTTCCTGAGTAAAATGATATATCACACAAGCTAGTTAAAGCCACACAATAGGATACTAGTGCCGACGCTCCTATGATACTTTCTAGCACCCCACTTATAGAACATTCTATCACCACACCTATAATACACTATATCACCACACCTATAATACATTATATCCCCGCACAGTTCTGTACTCTATTCCTAATCATAGTCTAAATTAGATATGATTAATAGCCTACCATATGCCTATTACGGTTGATAATTGAGACTATGCAATCACAGACTGGATCTTTGTCCGCCGATACATTATCAACACTTTGACACTATAGTCTTTTTCGAAATCACTACTCGGAAACTGCACCGATCCTTCAAACTTCAGAAATCGTGGTCGACTAACTCCACTTGTTTACCGCAACGGGTTTTATATCGGGCTTGAGTGACGTCACCAAATTGTCTAGACGCTGATCAGTCCAGAGTCTGGTTTTCTCCTCTTGTTTTAGACTAACTGGAGTCAATCCGCCGTCAAGTTTGCTTTCATCTGGGGAAATCCTTTGTCTCGTACAACAATAGTTCTCTCTGTCTGTGAACCAGAGAATTCCCACATCACAGAATCCTCTCCGCCGTCTGTCCAGACATTCCGTCTACACTTCAAAGGCTAACTACCGCCTTGGCAGACGTCTGGCGTTATTATTCGTTTCTCGAACAACCCACATCATAAAGAATCGCCGACTGTGTGTAGACATTTTGACGCGACGTATTTTTGTTCCTCCGTCTATACACATCAAAGGGTTGCTTGTTTAGTGCAGACGAATGTCTCCTTTTGTCATAGATAGAAACTAGCATGTTTATTTTTCGTGACATAGGCCCCCTCCTAAGAGAGTAGTCCGCAACAACTCTTTCTTCTTGGAGGTTCGATCCAGATGATCTATTCCTCTTCTTCAAGAGCTGGATGTCTAGACAGGAAATCAGCTCCAACATTTTCCTTCCCAGGTATATACTCCACTGTAAAGTGGTATGGCTGAAGTAGCAACGACCACAGCATCAAACGGGCGTTGAGCTTCTGAGAAGTGGCCAGGAACATCAAAGGTTGATGATCCGACTGAACTCGAAACTGAACTCCATACAATAGGGCTGGAATTTTTGCACGGCCCATTACGAGAGACAAACACTCTCTCTCTCTCGACGGTCGAATAATTCCTCTCAGCCGGGAGAAGTTTCTAGCTTGCGTATGCCACTGGTTTCAAAACTGAAGCATCGTCTTTTCCTTCCTGTAACAAAGCTGCCCCAATCCCAATCCCACTTGCATCCGTTCTCAACACAAATGGTTTGGAAAGGTCTGGGAGCTGTAACACAGGTTTGCTGACCAAGGCCTCCTTCAACTGACTGTAGGCACTCTCGCATTCCTGGTGTCCAAACAATTTGGTCCGGGAATCCCTTTTTCAAGGTTTCTGTTAATGGAGCTCCCAGTTCAGTGAAATGTGGGATAAATTTGTGGTAGAACCCACACAACGAGAGAAAAGATCGCACATCCTTCTTCGTTTTTGGCCTTGGAGCACATCTGATTTTCTCTAGGTTCTTTTCTTCTGGGACAATTTGTCCTGGAGTGATGGTGTGACCTAGAAATTCCAGAGTCTGGTAAGCAATCATACACTTGGTTGGGCGAACGGTAAGCCCTGCTTCCTTGAGCCTATTGAAAACTCGTTCCAAGGATTGTAAATGGTCATCCAAGCTGTCACTGGAAATCAGAATATCATCCATGAATGAGATGATGGACGGATCCTGTAAGGGATCAAGTAAAGTCCTCATCATGCGAGTAAACACACTAGGTGCATTACTGAGTCCAAAGGGCATGACCTTGAATTCGTAATGTCCACTGGGGGTACTGAAAGCCAGCAGTGGTCGAATCTCTGGTTTGACTGGAATCTGATAATACCCTCGACTCAGATCCACCTTTGAGAAATACCGTGCTTTATGGAGCCTCGCGAATAACTGAGTTGGATTCGGCAAAGGTTCCACCTGAAATTGTGTATGACTGTTCAGAAGTCGGTAGTCTATACACAACCGGTGTTCTCCACTTGGTTTTCGCAACAAAACTACCCCCGCATTGTATGGGGATGTGGATGGCGCAATCACGTCATCCTCCAACAGTTTCTGTATTTCCTCCTCCAGGGCCTTTTCTTTAGAGAATGGCACTGGGTAAACCTTTTGGCGAACAGGCTCTTGAGTGGTCAAAGTCATCTCGAACTCCACCAACCTCGTTCGTCCTGGTTTATCAGTCAGTATCTCCTTATGAGACTCGAGAACCTGGGTTATCTTTTCCCTCTCCTGGGAAGTCAGATCAGGGTTCACCTGCACATCCTTGTAGGTTTCCTGGTGTACCAGGGGATATTCCCTGCCCTCGTTGGTTCCCACTTCTGTCTCCACTGCAACTGCCATTGCCATGAGGTGAGCTGCTTTGTCTCCGGTCTCTCTTCGTATTTCCGCAAGAGATTGATATGGAAAATCTTCGACTTTCCCCGGATCCGGATCTGATAGTTGGTCCTGGATATCACCCTTTCCACGGGAAATGGTCCTTGCCAACCTATCTCCAGTTTGTTGTTTCCCGTTGGGAGTAGCAACAATACTTTGTCTCCCACCTCTAGAGATCTGTCTTTAGACCTACGGTTGTAGTAAGCCGCATGTCTTTTTCTGGCCTTTTTCAAGTTTTGATTTGCCAGAGTCCATCCCTTGTGAAGTTTTTCTTTCAGTTCCTCCACATATTTATAAGAAGAGATCACTTCTTCTGACGTCCCCTCTTCAGTCCAACTCCTCAACATGGCTTCCAACGGTCCTTTGATTGGACGACCAAACAGCAACGTGGCGGTTGGTAGTCCTGTTGAGCCATGAGGTACTTCCCGATAAGCAAAGAGTGCTGCTGGGATATATTCATCCCACCTATCAGGTTTTTCCTGTGCCAGTTTCCTGAGCATTGTCATCAACGTGCCGTTGAAACGCTCTACTTGTCCATTGGCTTGAGGGTGGTAAGGGCTGGTATGGATATGGTTAGAGTGGAACACCCTAAATACCTCCTCCATAAGTTTTCCACAAAACTGGGACCCATTGTCCGTCAGTATTTGATCAGGAAAGCCTAATCTTGTAAAGGCCTCCATCAGTGCGTCCGCCACTCTTTTCGAGTCAATTGTGGTCAACGGTATGGCTTCACCCCACATTGTACAGCAATCCACCATGGTGAGTATGTACATGTTCCTCTTCCTAGTCCTAGGAAGTGGACCCACAATATCGATGGCTACCCTCTCGAAAGGAGAGTTCATGATGGGCATTTCACCCAAGACCACCGGTGCTGTCCAGTGTTTCGGTGCCACCCTCTGGCACTCAGGGCATGACTTTACATACCGACGCACATCAGCTGTCAATCCCGGCCAATAGTAATGGCAGGAAATTCCGCTGCATCGTGGCGGCAATACCCATATGCCCACTGAATGAGATGGTATGCCCCATATGAAGAATCTGGGAACGGTGGGCCTTCGGGACCACCAACTGACCATGTAGGTTGTCTCCCCTTCCGGCTCTCCTGTAGAGTATCCTATTCTTCATATAGTACTGCCCCCGTTTGGGTGGATCAGCACTTCTCTGCAGCTTTTTGTAGCAAGGACGTAGAGTAGCATCCTCACTCTGGGCAGTTCGCAACTCCCCTGGCAGTGGGTTAGTCACATTTGCTTCTGCCTCATCCGTTCTCGTCTGAGAGCGAGTCTGTATTGCTCCCATATGGATTGGCTCCCTGGGCATTCCCAGAAAGACATACCGGCAACCGAGGATTACGGGAAAAATGGGATCGGTCAACACCGCGGCCTTGATGGTGCCGGTGACATATCTTGACCGAATCTCCACTCTGGCAATGGGCAATTTCATGGCTACAGCACTCTTCTGTGCAGGCTGTATCTCCATGGTCTCACCTGTGAATTGTTCTGGATGTACCAGATCCGCAGAAATCACGGCCTCCCCGTCCAGTCCTGTGTCGTACAAACACTCCACTTGACGACCGTTAACTTCTACCAATTCCACTACAGGTGGTTTATCCTGGTCTGGAGTCTCTTCCTCGGCCTCGACCTGTTCGGTGGGCTCCACCTTAGGTTTCCCGGGGCACACGACGAATTGAGAGTCTCCTGACTTTCCCCTGCAGTCAATAGCATTGTGCGTATTCGACCTGCAGTGTTTGCACCATTTCCCTGTCCTAGATTTTCTAGTGCCGGACTTTAGTGAGCTCTCCTGCTGGTGAGCTTCCTTGTCGACCTTGGCATTTTCAGTGACCACCTGCTTTGAAGTCACTTGACATGCCGCGAAGTGAGGGTTCTTAGCCTTCGATTTGCAATCCTTCGTATTGTGAGAAGGTGACTTACAAATCGAACACCACTTCTCCGACCACGGTCGTTTTTGAGTAGAGCTCGAAGTGCTCTTGCTTCCCTCCTTCGTCTTCTCCAAACTCTCCTCTGAAGTTTTGACATATGGTTCCACCTTCTTAGTTCCTGTGCTTTTTGCTTTCTTCAGGTTATGTTTTTCCTGACTTTTGGTGTTTGTAGAAAGGTTTTCTGCTGCCTCCCCATGTACCTCGACGAACCGTTCTGCCAATTTCGTCACCATGTCGATTCGTTCCGCCCCTTGTTCTCCCAAGAATGTCCTGAGAGGTTTCGACATTTGCTTTCGCATCTGGTCGACTACCATGAGCTCTTCCAGACTCTCATAGTCATGCGCGAACCCAGCCAAATCCATCCACTTATGGAGATAGGCTTTCAGACGCAGACTATAGGCGGCAAACAACTCCCCCGGTTCTCGTTTCGCTCCTCGAAATTTTTTCCGGTAGGTATGTGACGTAACTTCGAATCGTTTCAGCAGAGCCGTTTTCAACTCGTCATAATTGTTCTCATGTCCTGGTGGCAGGCGAGAATAAACCTCGTAACCGGTCCCGCGTAATCCCTGGGATAGCTTGAGATTCCATTTGTCACGCTCCAGACCCATTGCAACCGACATAGCCTCGAAGCGTTGAAGGTACTGGTCAATCTTCTCCTTGTCCTCTTCGTAGATCGCTAGAGGGAACTTCATAGCATGATAACTATGTCCTCCTACTGGTGTTGAGCCAGGGAGAGAGGAACCTCCCACTGCTCCTTCAGTGTCCCCACTAGATTGCCTCTTGAGCTCGAGTTCCCGCAACCGGTACTCGTGCTCCCTTTTCTGAGCCTCTTGTTCAGCTTCCTTGTTGCTTAGCAGCTTGCTCAACCTCAAGTTTCCTAGCCGCTTGCTCTGCTTCCAGTTTCTTAGCTGCCTGCTGAGCTTCAGTTTCCAGCCTTCTCATGGCTTGCTCAGCCTCAAGTTTCTTAGCAGCTTGCTCTGCTTCCAATTGCCTAGCAGCTTGTTCTGCTTCCAATTTCTTAGCAGCTTGTTCTGCTTCCATCCTCTTGGTTTCTAACTCCATCCTTCTCAACTCCAGCTCGGCCTTTCGATCTTCCCTTTCTGCTTGACCATAATCTCTCTCCATCTCCTGTATGTAATCTGTTAGTGCAGAACCCGACAAACCCATTTCTTCCCCCTTTGCCCTTAGTTCTGCCGTAGTTAGATTAGGAGTGGCCATGGTTTAGAGAGGTCAGTCAGCAGGTAGAATATTAATTATCTCTAAACAAATATATAGATAATGACCAAGTACAATTAATCTATATATTTAATAACACACCACACAACACAACACAATCACTCAGTGACAAGAGTAGAATCCGGACCACAGACCTATGCAGACGTGTGAGGTGTGAACAGGTAAGATAAGTGTCTTAACCCCTATCCACATTCACTCTAGCTGGATTCTCACTAATAGGATATCTCCATCCTCTAACTAAGATCCCGTGTCAAAAGATCCCGTGTTAAAAGACCCCGCTGTCAGAAGATCCCGCTGTCAGAAGATCCCGCTTACAAGAGATCCCGCTGTCCAAAGATCACGTTTACGAGCCCCCAATAATGTCGTAAGTAAAGAATGTCGTAGTAGTTATTTGTTCTTCTTTACTACTTTAGTGTCGTCCCTGGAGTGAGGGGAATCAACACCCACATTTATTTTAATTCAATATCACTATCCTGGAGATATCCAGCAGACTCCGTCCACAACACTCCCTCAATCTGAAGACACCTTCTTCTCACTCTTACTCACCCCTGGATCATGCCCCTCTCATTCTTTCCCAACATAACATACTTGGCAACTCTAGCTTCAACAAATAAAAACAAGAAATTTATTAAAGCAAAGAGTATATGTAGGAGAAGTGTGTGTGTGTGTGTGTGTGTGTGTGTGTGTGTGTGTGTGTGTGTGTGTGTGTGTGTATAATGTGTAGACAGTGTGACGTATATTCTAAGGTGTATATAGACTCAGATCAGTGTTCAGGAGTACAGTCATTCTCATCACTGTGCTGAGAACACACCAGCACCATGTATTCCAGACAAACAACCTCACCGAGGTGATGCTTCTCCGGTCACGTGAAGAGTTTCTCCGCTATCTCTCGAGGCATCCAGATGTTTGGACATCATAACACTGTATGAGTCTTCAATCTAATTCACACTATGAATTTCCTCTGTTATTAACTGTTTGTTACTCAGAGAATTCTAACACTATTGTCACTGTTACTTGGGAAATCTTAATTGATCTAGTGTCACTGGTTGTAAAGACTCCCCATATTAACACCACAATCTGAATGTTCCAGGTATTTCTATAAATTTATATGAATGTTCCTTGTATCAGTGTTGTATATATATATATATATATAATATATATAATATATATATATATATATATATATATATATATAGATCCGATCTCTGTCATATGGCCAAATAGCTCATCACATGGTCTGAGACATGGCAACACCAGGAAAGAATAAAGGAACGGGTAGAAACCAAGCAGATGCCCTACTGGAAGATCCTACCATTTCACATTCCACTCCTCCCTCCCAACCATCCTCAATCTCTCTAATTATTATCCCACTACATTGTCCTCAACTTCCTGAGTAAAATGACATATCACACAAGCTAGTTAAAGACACACAATAGGATACTAGTACCGACGCTCCTATGATACTTTCAAGCACCGCACTTATAGAACATTCTATCACCACACCTATAATACACTATATCACCACACCTATAATACATTATATCCCCTCACAGTACTGTACTCTATTCCTACTCATACTCTAAGTTAGATATGATTAATAGCCTACCATATGCCTATTCCGGTTGATAATTGAGACTATGCAATCACAGGACTGGATCTATGTCCACCAATACATTATCAACACTTTGACACTTATAGTCTCTTTCGAAAACAACTCGGAAACTGCACCGATCCTTCAAACTTCAGAAATCTTGGTCGACTAACTCCACTTGTTTACCGCAACGGGTTTTATATCGGGCTTGAGTGACGTCACCAAATTGTCTAGACGCTGATCAGTCCAGAGTCTGGTTTTCTCCTCTTGATTTAGACTAACTGGAGTCAATCCACCTTCAAGTTTGCTTTCATCTGGAGAAATCCTTTGTCTCGTACAACAATAGTTCTGTCTGTCTGTGAACCAGAGAATTCCCCACATCACAGAATCCTCTCCGCCGTCTGTCCAGACATTCCGTCTACACTTCAAAAGCTAACTACCGCCTTGGCAGACGTCTGGCGTTATTATTCGTTTCTCGAACAACCCACATCATAAAGAATCGCCGATTGTGTGTAGACATTTTGACGCGACGTATTTTTGTTCCTCCGTCTATACACATCAAAGTGTTGCCTGTTTGTGCAGACGAAAGTCTCCTTTTGTCATCGATCGAAACTAGCAAGTTTATTTTTTCGTGACAGTAAGGTGTGATATAAGACTAGTTCCCCACATCAAGTATAGTAAGGTGTGAGATGTGACTAGTTCCCCACATCAGGTATAGTCAGGTGTGAGATGTTACTAGCTCCCCACATCAGGTAGAGCAAGGTGTGAGCAATGTGAGATGTGCCTAGTTCCCCACATCATGCTCAAGGGGATAGAGATGGAGTGGATCCGAAGAGAGTGGTTGCTGTCTCTGGACCGGGTTTGAAAAAATCTGCAGGAGTTTTTGGAGAGGGGGAAGCTTCTTCCAAGAGGCCTGGGGAGCTACAGGTCGGAAAAAGATACCTGGTCAAATGCAGCCACTTTTGCCTTTGATGTTTATGAGGGATTCCAGAGTAGACAGGAAACGATGGCGGTGGCGCTTGATCTCGAGGATAATTTGATGACCGCACTGATGGAGAAAGGGGTCAATCCCTGGCTGGTGAACTGGATAGCAGCCGTCCTACATTCTCGTCGGGTTGCTCTCCATCTGGTTGCATGGACCTCAGAGCCACATATTGTAATCCCGGGACTGTCACAGGGATCTGCAATCTCACCGGTGCTCTTTAATGTGTATACGAGCAAGATTGCAAACCTAGAAGCTCCAGGGGTTGGAAGAATACTAACATTTGCAGATGATATTCTTGCATATAGGCAGGGGAGAGATAGGGAGCAAACAGCCCAGGAGTTACAGGCGACAGTAGATAAAGTGATTGACTGGTGCACAGAAATGAGTGCTGTCATCCACCCGGAAAAGGCGGCTGTTTTGTGGTGCTCTCTGGACAACAGGATTGTAAGAGCTGATGTCCCAAGTCCTCGCGATAGATGGTAGAAATGTCAGCAGAGAGAACAAACTGAAGTATCTGGGGATCACATTTGACAGGAGCCTATCCTTCAAGGACCATGTGGAGACGGTCGTGACAAGATCTCAAAAGGGACTCAATGCACTTAAAACTATGGCTGCAATGGACACAGAGCAGAGAATGCTTTTCACACTATACCAGCACTTGATCCTCTCAGTAATTGATTATGGATTAGGTCTGCTCACTGTCTCAGAGAGTCAGCTGGTGAAGTTAGAGCGCATACAGAACGAAGCTATGCGGGTCATTCTGGGATGCACTAGAGACACCCCAGTAGTGTGTATGCGTTACATCCTTGGTCTGCCGACTGTTGCTGGTAGGCTCAAGGTGATGCAGGCGAAGGCATACCTCAGAGTAGCTGCAGACACAGACCACCCACTGCATGAGGCGCTGGACGCAGTTAAGGGTCAGCGACTGATAAGAGGGAAATCATGGATGGCTCAGGCGGAGGATACGATCAGACAGGTGTGCCCCTTGGAGAACATTAGGCGTGGAGAGGAGTGGGTCAGAGTGCCAGCGGAGCAGTCAGACTTGTGCAGAGTTATAATCACATTAAGCCGGGAGTGCAGGGAGTGGCCAGCAGGGGCCACGGAAGTGGAAATCCAGCAACTAATTCAGGACAATGCTCACTCGGGTGATGTGATTATCTACACAGATGGTTCGGTGTCAAGAGGTGAGAGAAGTGGCTGGGGGTTCATAGCCAAAGCTAATGGTCGATGTTTGGGGCAGGAGAGCCTGGCATATGATACCACAACATCCAGCTTAAGAATGGAAGTGGAGGCAGTCACTGCGGCTCTCCGCTGGATGGAGAATACGACACACACACACACACATCGTGATTGTAACTGACTCAGAAAGCATGCTGACGAGGGTGAGGACGGGCAGACTTCGTGCGGAGTGGCTTGCTTCGCTTCGGAGGTCACGGGTGACAAGCATCGCCTGGATCTTTTCTCCGGGGCATGCCTGGTGTGCTGGGAAATGAACAGGCGGACAGATTGGCTGGCTCTGCAGAACTTGGTGGAGTATTGATACATGACAAGGCAGACGTGGTTGCGGCCTTGTGGGAGCACGTGCACACCTCGGAGGAGCAAATGGATTACCATGGTCTGGCAAGAATGAGACAACGAGGAGTGACGAAGGGATCTGGCCGACGCTCAACGCTCAGAGGAAAGGCGAGACGGACTTATAATCAGATTGCTACTGGTACTATTAGTGTCGGAACTCTTCGCTGGCTGCTGAGGATGGGTACGGGGCACTTATGGGAATGCCCCGAATGCTGTGATGTTGATTCCTAAATCAATCAATCAATCAATCAATCAATCTGGAGCGGTCTCGGATGGCAAAGATTAGTTTCATCTTCGTGCCAGGGCATGCGGTGTACTAGGAAATGAGCGGACTGACAGGCTTGCAGGTAAGGCTACTGTGGAGGGCGGACGCGCCATGGACCAGGCTGAGTTTCTGAATGCTTTACAAGAAGTAGGACTTTTGCGAGAACCAAATGATGACTGTGAATCCTTATACAACCATGGTCAGACTGCGAGAACAGCAAATTAAAAGAGGGGTGGCCAAACAAGAACACTACGCAGGAAGCCAAAGAAGATTAATAAACCAACACAGAACTGGCGTCGTTAGCCGCTAAACGCTGCGGGATTTGCTGAGGAGGGGATCCGAGCACTTATGGACTGAATGGTTCGATCTGCAATGAGGATGATCTGTCGACTAACTTAGTAACTTACTAGGTAGAGTAAGGTCGGTAAGATGTGACTGGTTACCAACATTAGCAATAGCAATATATAAGATCCATGCCAGGTAGTGTGTCATAGGATCATACAGAGTAGCATGCAAGGTCCATGCCATGTAGTTAGTCTCCACAGTTCTAATTGACGTGGCATGCAAGGTCCATGTCATGTAGCTAGTCTCCACAGTTCTAGCTGAGTTATCATGTAAGGTCCATGTCATGCAGTTAGTCTCCACAGTTCTAGCTGACGAGGCATGCAAAGTCCATGTCATGTAGCTAGTCTCCACAGCTCTAGCTGAGTTAGCATGTAAGGTCCATGGCGCTTGTCGTCCCGGGAGGAATGTGGAATCAACAAGCACACCTTTTAGATCCTTATACTTGGGAATTATTGACAGACTTATGTCTACACTCCTCCGTTCTGTCTTCTATTCACACACACACACACACACACACACACACACACACACACACACACACACACACACACACACACACACACACACACACACACACACACACACACACACACACACACACACACACACACACTCTCTCTCTCTCTCTCTCTCTCTCTTATTCCTTCATAACATACCCTGACAACAGTTTCCTCCAACAATTAATAAAATATTTATTGCTGAAAACTATGTCAGTGGTATGTAGTGAATGTGTATATGTAATTTGTAGTGTCTTCTATTGTGAGTGCAAGATAGGACTCTGAATTCGTATGTGCCGTATCATTCTCTCATCTTCATACGGCCATGCAACAAGACATCACATATATATGGACAGCTCTCACCCTGGATGCTCCGTTCTGCTTGAGTCTGGATGTAATCCAATCTTGAAAAAACTGTTCACCGTTTGATCACTATAAAATCCTGCGATTATGATAAGTTTGAATTCAGTATATTTCCCTTTCTTGGACGATAGTAAAATCCAACACGGAAAAACACATCGCCACTGTCCAACATTGTCTAGTGCTACTGTAAACGTTCTACACACTGTCTCTAGTTAGTAAAGTTTTATATTTATCCACAGTGCAAATGCATGCAGTTTTAGGTCTCTCTGCTTTCAACAGGTTAACGTCTTTTTCATTTACGTGCTTTACTTGTATATTCTTTTGTTTATACAGAGTTCTTTTATTGACGTTAGGGTATCTCTTCTCACGATTAGAACATGTCTATGTTCTTAGTGGTTCTAGGTAGGTACTTTATCTGCCCAAGTGAAGGTAATTTCTTTACTCTTCTCTGTACCTGTCCGGAGTTTTCACGGAACCTGTGGGTGATATATATATAATTAGGTGATATGAGTCTGCTTCAGACTAATTCTTATGTGAGAGTCTTTTCTCCAGCCGTATTCAGACGCTTCCGAAAAGATACTCTGACATAAGACAGATGATTTCACTAAAGTCTAAACGATTAGCTAAAAGAAGAAAATGGTAAAAGCCACGCACAGACACCTAGTTCCCTATGCTAGACTATTAAGCTAAGGCTAGATTACCTTATATAATTTATGTTAGTCCATGAATTGAAATACACCAGCACATAAGCACTTATATCCCATCGCCTTTAAACAATAAGGGACTTATATCTCTCTTCTTCTAAAGGACACATAATCCATTTTCCGTCCAGGTTGGTAGCACACACTAACCACCAAAACAAGTTTCCAACTATATATACACCTGGGTCCAATTCTCCGTTCTCTTTTGATGTCACTATTTCAACAATCTAATTTGCCGTTTCCCTCACATCAAAAGTCTGTGAAATCACGTATTCGTTCGTTGCCCCTCCGTCTCGTCTTTCTCCGCTGAGTCCCGCGTTCCCCAACTCTCGTACATCAATCAGTTTTAAAGCTTTGATCCACGTCTTCGTGCGTTCCACAACCCGATGTCTCCGCGTCTCCGTTGCTTGTCCGAAAAGATCGGCAGTCAATGACCCCTTATCACAACTGTATTTTTCTTCTATACCATTCGGTCAATAACAGTCACTTTGTCCTCGCTCAAGACTGAAGGCTCGATTGTTATTCTGACTCACGGTCCATAATTTTCCATCCTCATATATTGCAATTAATTTTATATGTAAGTTTATCGGGGAATCACTAAACTCACAGTATCCCGTGACAGTCCATGTCATGCAGTTAGTCTCCACAGCTCTAGCTGACGTAGCATGCAAGGTCCATGCCATTTAGCTAGTCTCCACAGTTCTATCTGACATGGACAATTACCAAAGTATCCTGTGTTGTATGTAGTGTGTAGCACGCTAGGTAGAGCAAAAGTGTTGGTATAGCGTGTAGCACGCCAGGTAGAACATCCGTGATGGTGTAGCGTGTAGCACGCCAGGTAGAGTTACTGTGATTATGTAGCATGCCAGGTAGAGCAACCATGTTGATGGGGCGTGTAGCACGCCAGGTAGTGTTACTATGATTATGTAGCACGCTAGTTAGAGCAGCCGTGTTGGTGAAGTATGTAGCACGCCAGGTAGAGTTACTGTGATTATGTAGCACGCCAGGTAGAACAACCATGTTGGTGCAGCGTGTACACGTAAGGTAGAGGAGTCGCGATGTTGTAGCGGGTAGCATATATGTAAAGGTGCCGCGGTGGTGTAGCATGTAGCACGTAAGGTAGAGGTGCCACAGTGGTGTATCGGATAGCACGTAAGGCAGAGGTGTCGCGGTGGTGTAGCAGGTAGCACGGAAGGTGGAAGTACCGCGGTGGTGTAACGGGTTACACTTAATGTATGGGTGCCGACATGGTGTAGCAGGTAGCACATATGTAGAGGTTCCGTGGTGGTGTAGCGTGTAGCACGTAAAATAGAGGTGCGGCGGTGGTATATCGGGTACCACGTAAGGTAGAAGTGCCGCGGTGGTGTAGTGGGTAACACGGAAGGTAGAGGTGTCGCGGTGGTGTAGCGGGTATCATGTAAGTTAGAGGTGCCGCGGTGGTGTAGCGGGTAACCCGTAAGGTAGAGGTGCCGCAGTGGTGTAGCTGGTAGCACGTAAGGTAGAGGTGCCGTGGTGGTGTAGAGGGTAGCAAGTAAGGTAGAGGTGCCGCGGTAGTGTAGTGACTTGACTCTTGCCTGCCGTACCAGAGGTGGTGGGTTCCTTCCGTAGACAGGAGATTTTGGTGTAAAAAAGGATAATCAGAGCTCCCAGGTTGACCCAGCCTGACATGTGTACCTGTAGATGTTTGGGGAAGTAAAAGCGGCACACGTGACCGTGTGCTCTATACACATATGGGCATAGCACCATATACCCTGTACGCCTTAAGGCGTGTACAAGTGACCTTGACTTGCTCTCACCTGGGCCAGGTAATCAGTCTTCCAGTACAATTGACCTTGACTTACTCTCACCTGGGCCAGGTAACCAGTCTGTCATGACATCATCCTACAGGCGGCTGTCCTCATTTCCCAGCCACATCTGCTTCAGATATCTGCGGGCATACGCCAGTCACGGCGGCGGCGTCCTCCTGGCTTCCTGGGCCGTGTTCCTGGTCGTCCTCGGGGCCGCCCTCAGCGCCTTCCTCGTCACCAACTTTGTCGTCCTGGAAGCTCCTCCTATCAAGTCCTTGCAGCAGCTCAACTCCAACAAAGACTTCCGGTTCGGGATCAACGGAGCCTCGGATCTGACCTTATTTCTGCTGACCAATTCCACTGACCCTGTAGTTCGAACATTTTCGGCGCGGGTCACACAGTTCAACAAATCAGATCCTGAAACGACCTCCTCCAACCCAGAATTGCACATCAAGAAAATCCAAACGGGTGGATACGTGTTCGTGGGCAGCATGTGTGTGCCTATGGGAATGTGTGAGAAATATGTCTCAGGTAACATCACGGGCTTAGTGTATTTCGAGGTGGAGGACCGAAAGCTGTACGGAGAATGTTTTGTGGCTGTCAGCAAAGATGCCTTTTTCCAACGTGATCTGTACGCCTTCCTGCTTCAGGTGGAGCAGCTGGGTATATTGGAGTTTCTCCGAAAGAAGTATCTCACCAGTAAATTAGTCTATGATGCTGGGATTCCGTTGAAGCACGCTGTTTACCAGACCAACAGCGAGAACACCAGAGTGGGGTTGTTGAGGATCTTGTTAGTGGTTTACCTGGCTTTGGCGGGGATCGGGCTGGCAGTGGGGTGTCTGTTGATAGAGCTGGTTGTGTACAGGTGGTTGGCTAGAAACACAATGTAGACTTGAAAACACACGTGACTTGAGTTCTGTTTGGGTAATCTTTGATTGACCTGTTTATTTTAACTAATGTATGTATATGCCGGGAGCCGTGGTAGCGCTGTGGGATGTGTGTGTGTGTATATATATGTATATATATATATATATATATATATATATATGTGTGTGTGTGTGTCTGTGTGTGTGTGTGTCTGTGTGTGTGTGCGTGCGTGCGTGCGTGTGTGACTTTAAAATGTCACTTGAATATCAGATGCATTTCCGTGGAATATCATCGGAATTTCCCTGGAATCTCATTGTAATGTCCATAAAATGTCAGTAGAAAAAGAAGAGTTGACTACGAAGAAGACTAAGAATAAACCGAAGAAGAAGAAGAAGAAGAAGAAGAAGAAGAAGAAGAAGAAGAAGAAGAAGAAGAAGAAGAAGAAGAAGAAGAAGAAGAAGAAGTCAAGATCCGACATCATAGTACTCAGATTTGCAGCGAAGAGTCCCAATTTTAATGGCATCAGTAGAAGTTTAATTATGTGTCCTTCTGGTCTTTCCCCGGAGTCTTTAATACCTGCCAGAACCTTAGGTGATCCCCTGCAGCACCATTCTCTCCAGGCCGTGATGATCTACCCGTTCTTCTGTACCATACACACCATCTCACAGGTCTCCTACCACGTCTGCCTTATCATGCACCAATACCCCACCCAGCTGTGCAGACCCAGCCAATCTCTCCGCCTGCTCGTTTCCCAACACAGCAACTTGCTCTGGGGAAAGAATCCAACATATGCTCTCTATTTTTGCTTGTTCAATGGAAGCCTGCCATTCTGCCCGAAGAGTCCGTCACCTTACTCTTCATACTTTGTGAGTCCGTCGCAATCACAACTTGTGATTGCTGTTTGTCTTTCTGTCAGCAGAATACCACCGTGACTGCCTCAATCTCCATTCTTAGACTAGATGTTGTGGTATCATATACCAGGCTCTCCTGCACCAAACACCGTCCACAAACCTTCGTCACGATCCCCCAGACACTCCCTTGGGGCAAGATGATCTTCGATCTTTTCGTCCGTTAGGCGAAAATTGTATTTTCTTTTAGTTTGTTTTGTTCCGGCAGTGGAATGCCTCAACATATTCAAGCGATCAACGAATTTGTGTTACCAGCCAGAAGGAAAGATGCAAAATAGGTCTAGAACAAGGACATTCTTCAGTACACGGTTTTGTAGTGGACACTTGTACACAGAACTAACAATCAAACAGTCGTGTCGTACGAGTTTGTACCACAGGTGAACAGTGTGAACATAGGTTAAATAATAAAAATAAATTTGTTGCGTATCCCTTACGGGACGTTGCAGTCAACACCAGCATTTTCAGCTGCTGTTGATGTACTAGGCAAGTTTTACGTTCAGTAGTGTGCTATTGCTTTCTGAACGACCGGCCCCTATACCTTTTTCGAAAAAAACCCAGCACCGCTGTGTTTCGAACCCGGGTATACGGGCTCACAAACCGCGTTTGCAAGCCCTTAGCCACAGAGACCGGTTGTGTCACAAGTTAAATACATACGTTAAATAGCATGGGAAATCCATTCAATTGACTTTCATGAAGTGGATGAATTCGCAGCACAGTAAGTAACTAGCCTTCAAGTCATATTCATTGTGTCTGGCACAACTCTACAACAGGATCTGATTTGGAATTACCATTGTTATGGTGTTGTGTCAGTACTACAGAGCTCAATGTGTGAAGTATAGTGACAGTTCTGTTTCCAACAGTGACACAATAAAATTGTAATATGGACGGTGTGGACAAGGTTGTATGTTCCAATGTCAGTGTTATAATGACATATTTGACCCTGAGGATAGAAGCTGCTCTTTTGGTGTCTGTGACATGTTGTAGATTGAGTTGCCAGCGGACCTAGTTGTAGTGTTCTCTGGAGATATATCTTGAATAATAAATAACAAGATAAAGGATATGATTTAGCACGTTTTGTCTAGAGGTCACTCAAATGAGCTAAACATTCCCGCAATAGCCTTTTTGGAGAACCATTTTTCTTTGGCTCAACCCCCACTGTGAGACCACTATGTATCTACACAGAAATTTATAAAAGAAGTAAAAGGTTCCCTTAAGGCCAGAAAAGATCTGAACTATTAGCGCCTGTACAACTGAGGATCCATCTCACTCATTATACTGTTGACAGTGTGCTGTTCGTCCGTCACCTAGATCTCTTCTTTCTTTATTTTGTCAGTATGACCTATATCAGTTCAAGTAGTCCTTCAATTTTTACAGACAAACAAACTTTAACAAACTGACATTACATCTGTTTGGGGCCTAATGAATTTTT